>OMKN01022478.1:3762-15731 GCA_900302345.1 Melanonus zugmayeri
GTGTTCCAGCCTCATTGCTGTGTTTGTATCAATGGCATCCACATCGTGCTGCCGACATATACCAATACCATACCAAAGAACCCCAATTCCTATACCAAAGAACCCCAAGCAGCTCATCAGTGTAGGTGCACCATGAACTGTACACATAAACCGCACACAAACGCGCACACACACACGTACATCTTATTGTATCCTTGTTTCTTTGCCAGGTGGATAGTATAAAGTGTCCACTGTTGCTGGTTGTTGGGGAAGATGATCAATCTATGCCAGCTGCAGAATATGCTGAAGCTGTAAGTAACCAAACTAAAGTCTCCTTGAGTTCAGACCCAGAATCTGAATTGAGCCTAAGGACTTGAGCATAATGACTGTGACTCAATTTGGTGTACCTACACTACACGGCTTTTTAAATCATAACGTGACACAAATGACATATAGCCTACTGATGCTGACTTCTAATTGGCCAGTGTGACAAATCACCTCGGTGTACCGCTCACACGACAAGAGCTATGGGATGGAGAGGGATAGAGTTGTTAAGAGATTAATATCTAAAGCCTGATGGCAGCCGAGCTCAAATCTGGGTGAACGGACGTTTATTTTGCTTCATATTTGTTTCGACCAATCATGTTGCTGGAGGCGGGGACCTGTAACACAAACTCGGCCAACAGCAGTAAACTGTAAAAAAACAAAATCGGGTCGCCAAAATCATTTGCAAAACATCATGATTTTCATGACAAAATATAATTCTAAAAAATAAAGTTTTTAAATGTTTAAACGAAATGGTTTAAAAACGTATAAAAGGTTTAAAAACTAATTTAATCTATTTTTTTGGTGATAGGAACTTATCTAATTTGCCCCGCATTGCCGCTGCCAGCCAGACCACAATCGTAATGTTTTGTGTCAGTATCTAAAATCACATCCATGAGAACTCATTATTTGGCATCCTTATTATGTATGGTCGGATGTGGGCTGTGAGAATTTCAAGTGGGCCTTGAATTGAAAAAGGTTGGGAACCGCTGCCCTAATATATATATATATATATATATACACACCCCATGTGTGTGTGTGTGTACATATCTATAAATATATACATACACAGCACAGATATCGGCCAATTTATTTGGGGCACAGGAAGCCCACCTGTGGTCTTCCTGATTAAAGCGCTTTACATACATTTATTTGCTTAAACTGTCCACTTCCTCTTCCTGTTATGTTTCCCGCCCTTGGGACCATTCACCTTCTTTTTGTAACAATGTTGTATCCAAACCGACCAACGTTGACAAGATACAAAAAACGACGGTGACAGGAAATGAAGAGTCTGTTGCGTCCCCCAATGTATACATCCTATTTGTAGTAAACATATTCTCCCAGCCCTCATTGCTTTCAGATGAAGGAAGGAATTGTGTGACATTAGCAGGCTCATGTTTAGTTTAGTTTAGGTTATTGACTCTCACCAGTTAAAAGATGAGAACAAAACCAGAGAAAAAAGAAGAAGAGTGAAAGGACGACAACGAAGAAGAAGAAAACAAAATCACAGTTGAGGTTGAGGTGTACAGACTCATTCATAAGTTGCATGTTCTTGAGTAATGTGAAAGAGTAGCCAATAAGCCAACACATAATTCAAGTTTATATACACCATAAATAATACAAAATAATGATCATATATCTAAATAATATTTGGACAACCTGGCCTCTCCAAGTCTCTCTATGATGTATATTGAAGGAATGTACATTTTCGGTTCCACATCCTCCTTAATATTTTGACCATATATCTTCCTCTCACCCCTGAAACATCTGAATCTGTTGTTGCCTTAGCCCCTATGTATGTTTTATGGGCCATCTGGAACGTCGGCCTGATAATCTGTCCATGCTCTTTACACTGTTGTCTTACAAGCTGGCTTAACAGGCTACTTCCCCCCCCTTGGGCCTTATTGTTTACTAGTTGTATGTGTATGTTGTATAATCTCCCCCTTATTATTTAGGTTTTTGTTGAGATAATCTCCCCATTTGTGTGTATGCAATGTTTTACGCACTCTTACACACACACACACACACACACACATATATATATATATATATATATATATATAGTATGTTATACAATTTACAATACAACTATTTTATTCTTTCATTCTACATGGAACACACGTATTAAATGTGCTCCTATACAAGTGGTGTGTGCCTGACCACACGTTTTTGTGCCCGTTTGTGTGGTGAGCATGTCTGTGCGTGTGAGTGACAGCGTAACTGTCTGTTGAGTGTGCATGTGAGCGTGCTTGTTTAAATACAGCCTCCACTATTGACTCTTACCTGCTTGCCACGCTTCATCTGTATGAAGCTATTCTGGGTCAAACAAAAAACTTTCCCTCAACACATTTCCAGGAAAGGCGAAGTTGTGGACTCACATGCACAACTATAACCTACACACTCACTTGGGTCAGAAATGCATTGGATAGGAACATGCTGACATCACTCTTTCATTCATTTGTGTACAATGTGTCGTAAAGTCAATTTTATCTCATCTTATTCAGTGGAAGTACAGCCACACCCTTACATGTTAGCACGATGAGCATGTTTACAGTTTCTGCATAAACTCACAACCATAAAGGCATATGATACACGACATGAGGGCAGCTTAGTGACTAACACATATTAGAGAAAGCCAAACAACGTGTACATCCCAGTTTTTGTGTGCAATAACAGAATAATAATAACAATTAAGTCTTCCTTCATTATCAAAAGAAAAGTGCAGTCACATTTGCCTTTAACACGGCTAATTAACATTTAGCCTCAAGGATACCATAATGCATGTAAAAGTCCCCCCCCCCCACATTCATTTATTTGAATCACATATCCGAATCACATATCCTGCTATTCAAATTCCTCCGGCTAACAACACAATGTAATGTGATAAGCAGCTGTGATATGTGTGTGTGTGTGTGTGTGATAAAGTCCTGTGTGTGTGTGCGCGCACAAGATAAAGTCCTGTGTGTGCGTGTGTGTGCGTGCGCGAGATAAAGTCCGTGTGCTTGTGCATGTATGCGTTGTTACTAAAACGATATAACTCAAAACTAGGCTTTCATCTGTTTGCTGGGAATGTGTTGGAATGTGAAAATAAACGCCAAATGGGAAAAATTCCCTTCTCTCTTCGCAAAAGAGAAGTGAGATCATGTCTTGCGTGTTTTTATCACAACCATGCCATGCATCTGTATCCATTATTCCCATCTTGTTCGGGTGGCTTATGCTGCATGGGATCAGGTGGTGGGTGCCACCGGGGCGGCGCCACCGACGCAGTGTTCGACGGGCGGGTTACCCGGGGCGTTCACGGTGGCGGCGGGGTGGGGGTTGTGTTCCCTGAAGGGCTCCGAGAGGCGCGGGCCCTGCAGCCGGGACAGCAGCGTGGTGCGCCGCACGCTGCTGTCTGAGTCCTGGTGGGCAGAGGCGCGGCGTGGGGAATGGCGGCGGCGGCAGCAGGGCAGGCAGCGAGCCACGTCGCCCAGCAGGTGGCCGCTGAACAGCATGTAGATCCAGGGGTTGCAGCAGCTGTTCAGGCTGGCCAGCAGCGCCGAGAGAGCCACCGCTGTGTTCTCCGAGTCTGAAAGGGGAGATTCAGATTCAGAAAAAAGCGTTATTGTCCGTCGACCGTGGGAACGTGTCTTTAAAAGTTAAAAGGTGCTGTAGGTACAATTTGAGAGAGCAAGGAAAAGCTAGATAGCAAGATTTTGAAAATAAATAATAAACAACCCCTCCCTTCTCTGCCATCGAGATGATAACGCTGTTTACGCGAATGTGATTGACAGGCAAGATACTCCATCTTGCCTGTCAATCACATTCAATCACATTCAATCACTCTCATCACAATCACAATCACACCCGAACCAATCATCGGTCTAAAATCTAAATTGGCATATAATGAGGCAGGCGCAGTCAACTTGAAACAGATATTCTCACAGCACATTTCACTAACAGCTGAGGGATGGGTGGGTATTGTATTTCTAATAGATTACACTCAAATTATAGCTCTTAAATCTCACCTACAGCCCATTTAACCGTGTGTGAAAATTTGTGTGAACATTTTAGATGAAAAGTTACATAGTTGTGTTATGGATAGATCCTGGTCAACATTTCAACTTAAATGGATAATATGTGATATAGACCCCCTGTGTCTATGTGGCCCTAATAAGGCATTTACAACATGTTGTAGTCGGCAGGGACTCACACAGGGTGTTTGATTTTCCTTCAAGAACTTAAAAACTAAAATACCCACTTATGACAAAAGATTTGGCAAAGTGCATTGTGTTTTAAAGTGCAAAATGACCGTGTGCAGAATAACGTAGCCTATCATATTTTTTGTTTAAAATATTTACAGCAGTGGGAGTGAGGGTGAGTTCTTCTTGTGAGTGTTCTTTCTTTGGCCCGAGGAGGGACTTTATAAAGGCGACTTGATGATAAAAGATAAAAGGGCGTTGGGTTGGGTTGAGGGTGCGGCTGTCTATCTGTGCATTCTACATTTGCACAATGTTTAGATGAAGCTCAGAGAGAACATTAGCATTGAATGCCCAGAGGTCAATGGCCAAGCAGCCAAGTATTTTATCTCCCCCTCCTGCAATTAGTGGTAATGTAGAAAACCCCCTTTCAAGGAGAACCATGTGAAAGTACAACTTGTCTAAATCTGTCCATTTTACTTGTAGATCTAGATTATTATTACCATTATTACTTTATTTGTATGATTACTGTATTATTATTATTAGTAGTAGTAGTATATATTATTGTATTATTAGACTTATATTTTTGGTTTCTATTGTTGCTGTTATTTGTATAATTTTTTTACATTATTTTTCATGATTAATAAAGTGCAATCCCGTAAATAAAGTTATTGATTAATTTAATCCATTCAATTGTAGGCTAGGCTACAGGTGATGCTTAAACATCCTAAGCTGAAACGATGACATACACATCTCTGTGCGCATCAGGTAGCCTGGAAGATAAGACAGAATAATCACAAAATGACAACAACAACAACAACAAAAACATTGACCAACCAAGCAACTTACCGTCCCACGAGAACGTCTCGTCCCACACGGACCACATCTGCACGGTGAAGAAGGGCGCCCAACACACCACGTACGCCAGCACGATGACAAACGTCATCTTCACCGTTCGCAGTTTGGCCCGCGAGATGATGCTGACGCTGCTCACCGAACTCTTACCCAGAAGTCCGTTCTTCCTGTTGCCGCCGTTGGACACCGCGCCGGTGTCCTTTCTCGTCTTGTACTGTACGTTCCTCCAGATCGCGCGACAGATGAAACCGTAGCACAGCACGAGCACCGTCACGGGCACGAGGAAGATCCCCGTGGTGATCCAGGTGATGTACGCGCGCACGCCCCACGGCTTGACGAAATGTCCCCAGCAGTCGTATACGGCCGACCCGGGCTTCACCTCGCTCAGGGAGAAGATGGAGTACTGCGGGAGGCTGAGCGCGAGGCTACACAGCCAGGTGGACCCGATCATGGCGTAGGCGCGCCGCGTGGGCTGCCGGAGGGTCTGCAGCGGGTGGCAGATGGCGATGTAGCGGTCCAGCGTCATCATCACCATCATGTACGTGGACGCGAACATGCCCAACACCTGCAGGTGCTTCACGACGCGGCACAGGGCGTCCGGTCCGTAGAACCGAAAGGTGACCTCCCAGCAGAGCTGCGGGAGCACCTGGAAGAAGGCCACCACGAGGTCCGCGAGGCTCAGGTGCTTGATGAACAGGTGCACGCGCGACCGTTTTCGCGGCGTCCTGGACATGGCCAGCAGCACGCTCGCGTTGCCCACCACGGCCACGAGGAAGGTGACGGTCAGCACCGTGATCTCGATCTTGGCGATCTCCTCGTTGCGTCCAAACGGATCGGTGTCGTTGATATTACTGTTATTATTATGCGCCCCACTTAGGTTCCCGAGGCTTTCCATTTTGCGCGTCCGCAGTAAATTCACACCATCTGTCCTGTTTAGTGTCTCGTTAAGTTGCACGTGCAGTCCGTGGGAACATGCTGCTGGCGAAGCGCATGGCGCGCGACGCGGTCCCCCGCGAGAGATCACCAAGACTTGAGTTAAAAGTTGAACTCAGCAGTCAGTGGAAACCACCCTTTTATAAAAGGCACGCGCCCCCAAGACCACCCCCACTTGGAAAAGCACGCGCACACACACACACATTGGGTACAAGTGATGATGTGTGTGTGTGTGTGTGTAAGTACCCTATAATATTTTATGACGTTTTTTTATGGGTTTCTGAATATGACATGATAATGAGCACGCTTGTTATAGGGTCGTAAATGATGTCTACATATTTGGTACATCGTACATCTCTTTTACACACACCACTTCAGATAGATAGCAGGAGACGCGCCGAGAACAGTTTTTGCGAAAGTCGGTCTGAGAGGAAAGGAAAATGACGTCAGGGACAGAGAAGAGCGAGACACCAGGCGGCGGAGAGCGGAGACGTTTATGTGGAATCAATCAATCAATCAACTTCATTCGCACAGCGCTTTCCGTGCAAAGCGACAATAGAAATTGCTTAACGAGGGAAAAAACAAAGAAATAAGTTTCAAATAACAGCAAAAGTTAGAGAGTTATATTTGAGAGGTAAAATTAAACAAACAAGATAGCCAAACTGAAAAGGTATGTTTTAAGACTTAAGATTAAGCTTCTTCTTTTTTTTTGACTAAAGATTTACTTTTTCCAAAGGCGAGGAATGTGAATGAAACACATGGTAAATGTGTATTACCTATGAACGATGAATGGATGTTTAGTAAAGACACTTCTGTACCGAGCACCGGAAGCCATGCTTTCTCATTACGGTTTAATACATACACACACACACACACCTACACTTTGTGTCGTGCAGTATAGAAGTTAAACGGCATACGGGTTAACCAGCCTATCATTTAATATTTCCGTTTCCCCTCTCTTGACAGTAATACAGGCGCTGGCGTTTTAATGTTCAATCTATATGCACGGAGCACAAGTGGAAAATGTTCTGGGGGAGGGAGAGAGCGAGGGGGAGAGAAAGACATGGAGGGGGAGAAGGAAAGGGAGACTTAGGGCCTGATTTACTAAAGGTTTGCACGTGTAAAAACGTGTGCAAACTTGATATCACCCGCAACAAAATGTGCAAGCTGATTTACTAACGGTGCGCACTGAGGATTGCGTCTTTTAAATGCGCAACACCACACGCAATGTCCATTTAGTACGTTAATGAATGCAATATGGGGCGATTCTGCCCTAGCGCGCAAAATACTGGGAGGAGAAATGCAAATAGGTTAATTTAGCCACGCAATGCGATTTACCAAACCTGAAAATAATTGTGGTGCTTGTGACTGCGTCTGTATTTAATACTTAATTTGAAAGGAAG
The DNA here is from genome assembly GCA_900302345.1 of Melanonus zugmayeri. Classification (NCBI taxonomy): domain Eukaryota; kingdom Metazoa; phylum Chordata; class Actinopteri; order Gadiformes; family Melanonidae; genus Melanonus; species Melanonus zugmayeri. The sequence goes on from OMKN01022478.1 coordinate 11,156, forward strand.
GTGTTAATCAGCCGCATTGCGCACAGATGGCTGCTGTTATTGTGGCAAGGAGGAGGCATAGGCACAATGAAAGAATACGTAGAGAAAGGGTTTGTGTCACTCGTGTTCACGTTTTTGGAATGACAGAAGTAAAAATAATTCAGACATAGCTCTTGCGCATTTTGCGCTTACCGTCCCTTTCTGCTTTCCGTCCAAACTCTCCATGGCGGAAACCACTAAAACATGCAAAACCTGCACACGCAATACTGCTGTTTGCACCTGTTGTCATTAACGCACTTATCTTTAGTTGATCACCCGCAAAACATACAGCAACTAAACGCGCAACATTTTGCAATGCACACGCAATTTAGTACTCTTTAATTGGGATCTTAGTAAATCAGGCCCATGGACAGTGAGGGAGAGAGACATACACATAGAGGGAGAGAGGGTGAGAAACACACTGAGGGAGAGAGAGGAAAGTGATAGATACACACTAAGGGCAGGGGCAAGGGCTTGTGTCTGCCTCTCTATTCAAAGCATTGAGTTAGCCTACAGCCAACCCTGCTCCTGGAGAGCTACTGCCCTGCATGTTTTAGGAATCTCCCCACTCAAACACACCTGATTCTGATTATTAACTCGTTATCAAGCCCTTAACAAGCTTCAGCTGCTTGATAACGAGTTGATAATTAGAATCAGGTGTGTTCAAGTGGGGAGATTCCTAAAACATGCAGGGCAGTAGCTCTCCAGGAGCAGGGTTGGTGACCCCTGGCCTACAGCCTATATAAGCACTACTACCTACTAGTCTGTTTTGTCTACTCGCGCTCGACTTATTTGAAGTTGTTTTGCTGTATTGATTTAAATAAAAAGAATCACATTTCAAGATTTTCTTTCCATATTGTCATTCTCAAAGTAAGGCTAAATAAACGTGTAATCTAAACTTTGTATGCATATTGATATTTATTTCACTTTCATATTTGTCATGCCATGACACTGACACAGTGAATTTAGATTAGATTCAGACAAAATATTCACCTCCATTGATGATGGGCTCTCCATATTTTCTCAACAATTAAACAAATGTGTAATAGTAATCTTTTGTCATCTGAATTGCGTATGCATTTATATTCAAATCATCAGGTCACTGATCAAGGTAGGGATTTGAGAGGGAGAATAAGAGAATATGAACAAGAATAAACGCTATTTATTTTCAAAATAAATAGCGTTTATTCATTTGGGGATAGGGGTAGGCTACGTAAACAGTAGCCTACAACTCTAGACAGTAAGGCTATAGTTTCGGTACCGGTACCTAAACTATAATGTCCGTCCCTCCGTGTCTGCATCTGGTCGGCATACATTGTGTCAAATGTTATGCTAACATGTAAAGAAAGTTGCACTCAATTATTACTTGTCGTCTACGGTATTGGTTTTGCTATAGAGTGGTGTAGGGGTGATGTCTTTTTCTAAGCCAACCCGGAATTTAGCATCGCCCTTGGTTCTGACAAAAAGCCAATGGGATTTTTCCATTTATTTTTTGCATAAAATAAGATCTGTGGCAAGCAAAAGTTTATGATACTTACATGTTTTGTTCAGCAAGATAATCTTCACAAATATAGATTTTTGAAGCCTAAATGCAATCGCCAGAAGTAAAAAGCTAATGTTAGGCTATAAACAAACTATGAGTGGGGTATTTACTGACGTATTTTATGTCGTAGAACGAAACGTGAAAATCTCTTAAGCTTGTGTTAACCGCAGACCTTATTTCAGGCATCTAACCAAAAACCATTCAAAAAAACCCATTGACTTTGAGACAGGAAGTGCAAAATGCTCACTCATTTCCGGGGTTTAGACTCATTCCTGCACTTTCTATTGCCTCTGTCAACTAAACAGTGAAGTGATGATGACCCAGGTGATGTGGGCATGATATTTTACAGTGGCCCCCTGGCCCCCCTAGTTCCGTCACCCCTGACTGAGGGAGAGAAAGGGTGAGAGAGAGAGAGAGAAACACATAGGGAGAGAGAGAGCGAGTGTGTGTTTCCAGTCACAGAGGCTGCATCCATTTTTCATATCAAACATCAAAATAAAAAAATAAAAAAGGCGATTGCATAACATGGGACATTAGAACAATGCTGGCTAATAGCGAGGTATGTGTTGGATTTATGACTCGCCTGTTGTAAACCTGCCCGAACCCCGCTGTATTTTCATAAAGTGCAGACATCTATACACCTAGATAGGATGCAGGTACGGAGTGACGGATGCAGCCACGGGCACATTGTGTACACAACACGTAGACGTGTATTTTTTTGGCCATAATGTTGCCATGAATATGTTTGCAAGGTTTTATTCTCCTGTGGGAAAAAAAGGGGAATAAATCTTATTGCGTGGGTCTGTGTTTATGCTATCCGCCCTCAGCAGAAGACTGAAGAGTTCCTGCACAGAAGAGTGCAGGAACACATTAATTAGAGAAAGTCGCTCCATTCATTCATTCCACATAATTGCCCCAGTGGTAGCTTTGAAGAGCACAACACAGCACATCTGTAGACAATAACAACTCACAGCAACAACACCAAGTGGAAATATTACGAAAGAAGAATAAAATACAGATGGTGGAGACAATCATGTACAATCATCATTTATCCAACATAACGCAAGAACACAACACAACACAAGATAACATAACATGATATAACAACACAATAAATAACAACACAAAACACAATATAACATCTCACAACACAACATAACTCAATAGCAACACAACAAAACACAATACAACATGATAACATAACACAACATAACAAAAACACAACTGTGGAGTGTGTGTGGTTGGTGGCTGGTTTAAGCAGCCTCACCTGGTCTGAGTCAGGCTGGTTAGACTCTGGGGCTGAGATGAGGCTGCACACCTGTGGTTCATCTAGCAATCAAGCCCACAGGTTAAACCAGCCCCCCCACACACACACTCATTTACATTTACATTTAGCAGACGCTTTTATCCAAAGCGACTTACAGTAAGTACATTTGTCAGAAGAAAGAAACAACAGCATCCCTGTGGGTACAGTAAGGATGTCCATAGGACAAGTTTTCAAAGATCTCAATGGAACAAGTTTTGCTAAGTGCTATTTAAGTGTCAAAACGTACAAACATACGATGCCAAGTACGAATTTATTAAGTGCCAAGACGAACAACATATGATGTTAAGTGCTATTTAAGTGCAGGACAAACAAACATGCGTGCATAGGGTTTTTGTATATTTTTTTAATGCAGGGTCAAGGTGAACTCAGGACAGAGAGACATGTCAACCAAATCATTTTTCAACAAGAGTGGAGAGAGTGGAGTGACAGCGGTGTACGGAAAGCATGCCTACAGCTGTTGTTTTCAGATTAGTGTATTGAATAAACATTTGCTGTATCACAGTTAACCATGTGCTTCAGTATTGGCGAGGACATGAATAGGAAAAGCAGGATTGCAAGTGTTCAATACTAAATAACAGGAAAAGTCTACTTGTTGAGCGAATATTTGTTATATCTCCATATGCACAGCTAATCCTAAACAGGATCAAATATGATGGTACCGAATCAGACTATACACAGACTATATACATTGTATTAGAAACCTTTTCACTTCCTCTTAAACTTCCATCCACTGTGCATTCTTGGGTGTTTACCCATTATAAATCTTTGCAGCAATTCTCTTCGGCAATGATTCAAATCAGCATCGACTTGGTGCCTGTGAAAGTGAGTATTTGTTCTCTGTAGGTGGTCGGGACAATAAATCCTGGACGAACTGCACACCAAATGTGTGTTAAATCATGGTATTCGTATGCATTTGGTGATGAGACTGGATCGCCAATACTGCAGGGATCAGGCAATTCTCAAGTACTACTGCATCTACCGTCTTCATCATTAATACCGGTAATGGCGATCTGGCCTCTCTATGGGAAAAACTAGATGACGGCAGTGTGAACAGAAGAGCTGTCGAAGAGCCATTTGTCAGTTAAAAGGGCCACTACATCTTCCATGGCGGACCGAACAATTGATTCTGCTATAGTGGTCTGGTGGTAAATGGTTTCCCATGAACTCTTGGACGGGGGTGATTGCAAATTTGTACTTTCTCGCTTCTCAGCCAGCAGTGGTTGCGATCTCCACTCAGACAAAGTTTTTTTTCTTTGCTACAAAATCACACAATCACAGACTCTGACGCAAATGGACTTTGTGAGAGTGGCTTGTCTGTTGTTTTGTGGACTGAATCTAGAATCCACAAAACAAGTTTAGTCCATTTTTGTTTGATTGTTGATTGGTTGACAATCTGCTCAGTGAAGAGAATGAGCCAAAGGCTGTGACTGGACTGTGAATCCATAAAACAATTCTGCTCCAAGCGGGACATCGTCTGTGTTGTGTTTCTGTGATTAATTTGTTTAGTGATAGCTTTGCTTTTGTTTTTCTATTCACTGCATATCTGGCTAACCCAGAAGGTGTTATTGATGTGTCTGTTGTTTATGTGTGTGTGTGTCTTTGTTTGTTACATAATTGTGTGAAATTAGTGAATTGAGGAGTGAGGAATTTTGAAGGACACAGGAGAAGGTTGAAAGTGGATGAAGGCT
>OMKN01022483.1:0-17392 GCA_900302345.1 Melanonus zugmayeri
TCAGAAGGGAAATTCTATCTTATCTTGTTTGAAAAACCATCAACTCAACTGGATGCTAATCTGCAGTGGACAAAGACATGTATTTAGTGTACATTAGTGTACATTAATGAGTGTGATTTGTAGATAATGCACATAACAGTCCCAGCCTTAATGTATAATGAAAGCAGTTAACCCAGTAGGTTCATCAGGTACATCTGTCATGAGTGTCTGAAATGATATCAGTTGAAACATTTTTTCGGTCTATCTCTATAGGGCCAGAGCACTTTTGTTTGGTTGTTAATTTAGCTAAGAGGAGCCGAGAATACATTTTACCCACAAGACATTTCAAAAGGGTCCTGTAAACAAACAAAGGCCCGAGGACAGATAATCCATGAGCAATTCATTAGTGTCCACAACCTAAGCAGAATCCTAAGTCACTTTGAATAATGAAAGCAAGTCAGACATCTAAGAAGGGGGGGTCCTTCTCTTTCCCACCCCTCCTATGATTCTCTCTCCTCTCCTCCGCCCTAGCAGGGACACGAAGCAGCAGGGACACGAAGCAGCAGGGACACAAAGCAGCAGGGACACAAAGCAGCGGGGACGCATCATTGCCGATGATTTGCAACCTCATATTCATTTTTTATATTCTAAATATATTGGCCCAGGCATCCGGAAGGTCAGCGCTGTAATGGCCATTGTATATTTTATGCGCAGTGAAGAAGCACTGCTCTCAGAGTTAATCGTGTGGGGCGAGGGAGGTGTGCAGGTAGAGGGAGAGGTTCTGTTTAAATCATGGAGTCAGCCTCCCTCAAAAGGTCAGACGCCTCACGGCGACTCTAAGTACCCGAGAGTGGAAGGAGTGGTTGTAATTGCCGGAAGCGCCGGCAGTTGTCTGAATAAGCCAAACACATTTTGTGGAGGTGACATTGGAGACAGACTTGCTGTATGCCTCCCTGGCTGAGCGGTTACGTGCCTCTCCTTTGTCTGCACACCTTTCACAAACTGGAGGGCGTGAGCTTTGCATAACAAAGGCCTAATTCTGATTTATAGAATGGGAGGACCACACGAGGAAGCTTATCTTTAAACAAAACAACAACTACACAAGCTATTATGCTAAAATGTGTCTGCTTCGCTGTGATGTTTGGGTACTATGAGTATATTGACTCAGTGTCAAGAAAGATCATGCTGGAATTCTTGGTCTACCCACACACTATACCTCTGGTTAAATCCTTTAATGCAGTAAATATGGCAGAAGAAACAGTGAAAATAAAGATTTGACTTCATGTCATTTTAACAGCATGAGCCCAATATCTCGCCATAGCTGAATACTTCAGAGGGTTGCTGAAAGAGTAAAAATGCTAACCGCAAACATTTATCTGGCAATTCCATGGGACAGTATTTCAACTGGGGTAACAAGACCAATAATTTCAACATGACAAGAAAATGTTGGATTCTGTCCAAAGTCATTATGAACAGGCAACACAATATCAATACAAAAAAGACCACAGTGCATAGGTTGCAATCCTGCTATTGATTTTCATGCCAGTAAGTCACTTTGAGGCCTTAAATTGCTGAAAAGCCATCAATATATTAGCATGGATAAATAATGCATTAAAGCTGCTATAGGTAATATCCGAGAGTTATAAAGAGAGAACGCAGTAAAGAGCGGAAGAGAGCACAATTTTTAAACTAAACAACCCAAAAAAAATTCCGCCCTCTCAGCTCCCTCCCTCCCTACATTTCTCCGCCATTGAGAAGTGTTGCATTTCATGCACCTGTGATTGACAGGCAAGATGGATTCCATGAACCAATCAGGGATGAGATGCCCTGATAGGTCAGAAATGAGCCTGGAGCAGTCAAAAGTCTAAATTGTCTCATACAGAGACAGGCAGTCAACTGGAAACATATTCTCACAGAGCATTTCACTCACTAATAGCTGACGGATGGTTATGCCATTTCTAACAAATTGGACTCAAATAATAGCTCTTAAACCTTACCTACAGCACCTTTAAATCATATGTAATGGATCTATCTGAAAATTTGAAAGATACATGTTGAAATAAGGAAAGTGAATAAAAATAATTAAAAATAATTAAAAAAGAAGAATAGCTGTGTTCTGGCCTATTTAATTTGATTTCAGCAGTGAGTTTAAGTAGTCACTTAATCCCTGCAGGGAGAGAGCCCTATGACTGCTTCTTACCTGAATCTCCACTCCATAGCCCATGTATACGGTGACATTGTAGGTGCAGTCTGCCACAGTGTGGATAGTAGAAATAGACTGTGGCAAAGCCTGGATGAAGCCATGCGGCCCACGGAGGTTGATGTGGCAGGATGCTGCAATGATAAAGAATTATCATGTGTTTGAATATGATGAGACTGATTACAGCTGAGAATGTCTCCTGGACAACTTTGTCTTTGGATTTTATAAAAGACACCAGGAGTACGTAGATGTAGATCCATCCGTGTGATTTTTGATTTCTGATATCTGATGCCCGTTGAAATTCAATTTGAAATGTTAGAATCGAGTATAACTCTCACATCAATTTCAATGTAAAAATAGAAACATGTAATTAAAAATTCACATTTGCATACTCAATACTTTAGTACTTTTGTTAAAGATCACGCTTTATTCATTGATTGAATTGTGTACCTAATTTTATTATTGTAATCAAATTACATGAAATGTGATATTTTCTAATGCACAGAACAGACAGGTCCTGTTAAAAAGTGCTGAGTGTTTCCCCCTGAAGGAATACACACTCTTCTTGCAATCAATCTATCAACGATTATGTATTATGTGATGAACTGATGAAGATGTGCCATATTGCTATACTACCAACTACCAAACCACACACGCACACACCCACATATGGTTCAAACATTTCTCAATCCCTTTCTGCCTATCTCACTGGATAAAGCATTGTGAAAAGACTGAAAATGGAAACACATAGAAAGAAAGAACATAGTGAGGTGGCTTCGGGGTGCTTTGCCTTGCTAATTTTATCTAATCCTTCTGTCAGATAAAAATATGCCCTAACCAAATTGTATATGTAAAAAAAATATCTTGCATATATCTCATATATAATATTTCTTATCTAATCTGATAACGACAAGTTTGAAGCGTGCTTATTTGGGTTTCTGGTTTGGACATTAAGTGGAATAAAGCATCAGAGTAATACTATATAGGTTTTGCAGCAGGATGCACACATCTCCCTTCTCTTACCTGTGCTCTGTGGGGTGGTCACAATGCTAGTGGGTGTCTCCTCATCCAGACCACCAGGGCTGCCTGCTAATGTGCTGCCGCCCACTGCAATTGAGTCATGTCTCAGCAGCAGTGGGCCCATAACCACTGGGTCTTTTCCTGGTACAGTAGTAGTAGTCGTAGCGGCACTAGGAGATGCCACGGTAGGCAGCTCCATGTCCCGCAACCGAGCATGGGCAGCGGGATCGGAAAGGTCCGGAGGATGAGCGGGTTCAGGCGTGTGCGCTAAGACAGGTGTCGGCCGTTGCTCGACGCGATCGGCCCTCTCGCCGGGAGCCGCCCTGTTTCCCTCCGGTCCACTCTCCGGTGGAGTTACGTGGGACAATGGGACATTCCCGTGCACTGCCACAGGCGGAGCCCCAGAAAATTGGGGGGTGGAAAAAGGAGGAGGAGTGTGACGAGTACCCGACCCCCGCCCGCCCTCACCATAGCGGGGCCTGCCCCAAGGGTCCAATGGTGACCGTTGGGAGGAAGGATTTCGATAGAGCGGATGGTGGTGGGGGATGTGCAGTGGAGGGGCGGTGGTGGCCATAGGCAGTCTTCTGCTGGTGTCCTGGGGGGTGGGCGCAGCGCTGGCTGCATCTTGCGGAGGGCTTCCCGGGGTCATGGCGGGGCCAAGGCTGTCCTCCGAGGGGGATGCTGTGAACCCAAATAGAGAGGCGCTTTAGTTTATGAATGCAACTTGTAAACACTAAACATTGTATGCTATTCAAAAACAACAGGCCATGAGAGAAAATAATCACATTCTCGACACACACATTCTCTACATCAAATACAGTTATTCACATTCATATTTTTTGAAGTACTTATTATATGATTTCATGGGGTATTTAGAGAAACTCCAGAAACAGGAAAGGGAATACTATGTGGTTTGGATAAAATACATTGTATACATTTGAGATGCCATTGGATTCAAAGTAATAGTATATTCTGTTTTTTTTGGCATTGCTGCACACTAAATCACAGTAATAAAGCATTTGCTTCATTCTAGGAATCCTTCAAAATCCATTTTCCCATGAGTCAATTACTGGCCCGACGAGCCTCTCGAGAAAACGCTAAGAGCACAACCCGAATGGCTCTTGTTAAATCGTTCACATCAATGTGCTTCCTTCCTCCCCCTACTACCACTTGTAATGACACTTAATATTCCTTGCTAAGCGAATTTCATGAGCCGGGAATATTCTTGTAGCGTAACAAACCATTCTCCCCTCCCCAAGTGCACCTGTGAGATCTAATCAGAGACCGCTTCAGGAGGCTATCATCTGCCAAGGGAAGTCTTATGTTTCTTTAACAATGCTTCATTTCCACTATAATAGCTCCCCCTCTCCACCAGCTAATAGCAATCTGCTTCAAACAATCAGGGGTTAGTGTAGCCACTCCAATTCGCATCCGGCACCTTTCTTCTCAAAACGAGAGGGTAATGGTTCAGCCCTTTTACAGACACATCAGGCACATTGTTGGTTGAATCAACTTGAAAAAATGTTAAAAGAGCAGCCAAAATGTATCTCATTGAACATAGGGACCTCCTTTAGAGTAACCAAACATGCAACAAAACACAACAAACGTACAGCAAACAGCAGTAAATAGTACACATGTGAGTGCTATTGCAATAACCTGTTTTCATGGTGCTGTCCCCTCAGTTTGTTTTTAGTGTTTGATGACACTAAAGGCAAACAAATGATCATCCTCTGAAAAGAGCTAACTTTGCTTCTTACTCTCCCTTAAACTTCATTCGGCCATTTATCTTCCACATTGTATTGTACAGGAGGGCCAAAATCTGAAAAACAAGGGACAAGGGGCCTCAAGGGCCTATTTTGATGTCTCTCCCCTGGGCTGGCAAAGACCCACAGCAGGGTTGAAGCTTACCTTGAATAAACCATGAGCCCAATCATTAAAGTTCACAGGAGTTAACAGTAGGGAGACACAACAGCCTGAAGACCCAGAATGCATTTATGAAGAAGGGTAAAAAAGGATATGCACTGCTAGACCATGCTGAGGGATTACTATTTCAATTACTAATAAAAATATTGTGCCTCCAAAAGGATTTATTTCATTTAATTTCATTCTTGCTATTCAGCAAGCAGTACTGAAGTGAGTGGTCAAATCTGGGACAGGTAAGGTGAGTGTGTGTGTGTGTGTGTGTGTGTGTGTGTGTGTGTGTGTGTGTGTGTGTGTGTGTGTGTGTGTGTGTGTGTGCGTGTGCGTGTTTGTGTGCATGCATGTGTGTTTATTTCAAAGGTCCTATTGATGGAAGAATAAAGCAAGTGAGTGATATGATGAAAGGGAAAGAAGATTGGGAGAATTATGAATGTGCAGTGTTTGTTTTTGTGTGCATATTTGTGTTGACATGATGCGGATTAGTCGAAACCAAAACCATTCTAAACACATAATACACATAATAATTTGTCAAAATAATGCAGTATCTAACACATTCTACACACAATACTGGCCGTGTTTTGTAAATTCTGTTCTCTGTGGAATTGATTTTCAGGGAGCAATTTTTCTCCTACTGAATGCAAACCAGACCCGTAATCCAATGTTGCCTGTAGCAAAATGTTCCCCACTTTAAAATTTCCCTTACCGTATCGATCCTGCACCTGCAGCAAGGGCTACTTGTTCATGCACCCTAAAATAATTGCCAGACACAAAAACATCAAAGCCTTTAAATAGAAATGCCATGTAAACGTTTTTATGGGTCAGTCTTTTTCAACCTGTGGTTCGCTCACCGCTGGTGGTCCGCGAAGGTACTGCGGGTGGTACGTGGGATTTTATTCTTCAAATAGACAAATTGACAATAATAAAATAATATACATCATTGAAAATAAATATTGTTTAGTAAATATAATATGGCTTGTTATTATTTCAAAAATAGTGTTGCTTTGTGCATTCCATCATATATTTCTATTGTAATTCCATTGATGTTTTGTGTTAATTTGTGATGTAATAAACACACTGGGAGCATAAGCAGCATTGCTGACTTTTTCTTTCCACTGATCCCCACTGGCCATGGCCTTCTTGCAGTAATAATTGTGTATAAAGCGGCGCTGGCACTCTTTGCTCAGCCACTGCATGTGTATTTATTTATTGTTTCTCATTTGCATATGAGGTGGTCCGTGAAAGGTCTTGGTGACAATTTAGTGGTACACCTAAAGTCAAAGGGTGGGAACCACTGTTGTAGATAACCAACTAAATCGCCATTTACAAACCATTCTAGTCCATTGTATTCAAGTCAGTAGTTCAGTTTCTGGAATTGTTTGGGAGCATTATGTCTTTGTTTCTTTTCATTGTTCAGAAACAAGCTGCTGCAAGAGCAGGCAAGCTGTTTTAAATTAAAATCCATGGCAAACAACTTCTACAATACCCTCCATATAATATTACTATGACATTCTCTATTGCCCATGTCTAGCATGGTCTTACATATGAAATTAGTAAATAATGTAATTGCTACAGGTCAGGATGCATGTTCTTTATAAGACAAACATAGATGTTTGCATTTTTCCCTTCCATATATTGCTAATGTGAAAATGTAAACAGGTCCTACTTCTACTTGGATACTTTCACTAAAGGTCACTCGCCCATTTCCTTAATGGCCAAGGACAAAGACTATAGGATCAATAGCTCACTATAGCCCTTATCAGTGGAGATGCATTGATTTCAAACTGGGAGACATCTTTCACAAGCAAAGGACATTGGCCACAAAAAAGCTTTACAGATTAGAACATTCCAAGTACCGATTTTACCACGATGATTTTCACGTCTTAGTTGGAAATAATGACATAATAATCATATTTTTTTTGATTTTCAAATTTGAAGCTATGAAATAATGAAAAACACAATCCGGAATTTTCCCTCAACATCATGTTGTGAATCTAAATCAATCCGCTCCCATCCTCTTCTCCACATTTTCATCATTTGCTTGTTTTGTCAAAAGCATCCAGCCTTGAGCTATAGATTAGCAAAGCCGACTCTTTGTGAAGCTGTACAAAGCCAGTGCAATTAGACACTCTTCCTTCACATAACACACTCTAATCCAGACATGCTTTTTATTGCATTTGAAATGTATTCCTTGTCAGTGCCAACAAAAAAAATACTGAGTGACAGGAACTCTGCTCATGCGCATAATCAGCAACAATTCCGGGTTTTGGTGCCCTGTTCTGGTGGCGGATGTCCCTTTTGAGTTGTTTTAAAACAAGAACACAAACAGACAACCCAGGAGAGACACGCCTGGATCCAGCTATCAAGCAACAGGCTACTTAAAACTGGTTGGCAGCGTCACGGCTCAGTAATGCCTAGAATTATGATTTATTGGTATAGTAATAACAATAATTCATTGCATTTATATAGCACTTTCCAAGGCACTCAAAGTGCTTTACATAGTGAGTGTGGTGTAAGATACACCTCATCCACTACCAGTGGATGAGGTGAGGAATGAAACTATCCAATGTATTACACATTTGTGAGTTTTATGGCAATTGCCGGCCAAGTTTATATATACAGACCTATTTTATAGTTTCTTACACTCTCAAAGGGTACAAACCTCCTGCATAAGCATTGCATGTATTTAATGTCTGTGTAGAAATAACCATACAAATAATTGAAATAACCGTTCAATGAACTGGAGACATTCAGCTATTCTATTCTTGAATTATTTCAACTAAACTGTATCTGAACTTTGGCCCAGGTAGGTAAGCACTACTGGTCTGTCAGTTCCACTAAAGTGTTGTATCCGAGTGTAGGAAGCTACAATACGTCTGTCACTGTGGATATCACGCCCTGGATCCACCAGCACTAACAAACAACATGTTGACTGCTGACACCCTGCTACAAAACAAAGCGTGCTGCCTTACTGCATGGAGGGCAGACGTGTACAATTGAACATGACTTGACTTGGAAAGATAAAAATGAAGAAGGGAAAGTGGAGGGAAATGTAAAAAGGGAAAGATTGGCACGGAAAACAGTGGAAAAAGTAAGAATGAAACCCCACCAATAATACAGAGCATAATATGCATGAATACAGGCAGACTGTAGAACAGATACAGACAGGCAGGCAGAGACAGACAGAGAGACAGACCGACAGACAGACAGATAGAGATAGATAGATAGATAGATAGATAGATAGATAGATAGATAGATAGATATGCAGACAGATAGAGAGATAGACAGATAGATAGATACATACATACATACATACATACATACTGTACATACATACATACATACATACATACATACTGTACATACATACATACATGCATACATACTGTACATACATACATACATGCATACATACACACATACATACATACATGCATACATAGGTGTGGTTACAGAGGCAGAGCACAGTATAGAACACTTGGCAGAGCAAACAGCAGCAGAGGCGCTGTGTGTGGCGGTGGAGGGACGACTTGCTGACAAGCTGCAATCCAATTAGATGAAGAAATATAGGGAGCGGTGTGGGGGCTACCAGTGGCTGGCAGCCCTAGGAGAAGATCAAGCACTTCACCACCACAGCTGCTATGCGTATTACAATCTGATGGATCACCTGACAAAAACCTACACACACACACACACACACACTCCACACACGCACACACAATCCACACTGTGAACACACACACACATGCGCACACACACAATCCACACTGTGAACACACACAAACACACGCACACGCACACACACACCCACACACACACACACACACACACAGTCATACAAACCACACTGTGAGCACACACATACACACAATCACACAAACCACACTGAACACACACATTCATACACATGCACAACACACACTCTGCACATGTATCTACAAACACACAACACAACATGAACATAACTAATGTGTGTGGCTGTCAAAAAAAATGTTTGGTAATGTTTTCTTTTAACTGATTTTCCCGCTAAATATAGCAATTGATCAAAGCTGAATTTTAGTTGTGAGTGCGTAGGAACAGGCAGAAGATGTGGGAACAGGGAAGCTGTTCCCACATCTACACAAGAAGCTACACAAGACAATATTAGGGTGTGGATGAGATTGTGGACATTGGTTGAAATGATGTAGATTTTCATTTGGGGACAGTACACAAAGGATGGCATTCATTCATCCAGGCACAACCTCTGCAGCCACATATATGTAGCACACTCTCCTTTCATCTCTCCCTGTTTCTCTGGCAGACAAAACATACAGATACTATCTTCCAATGCCGGGAATCAATTTCGCAGTCTGTACCATTAAGGAACCGAAGATGGGGTCCTGGCTGTTCCAAGCTGAATCTGGGTGAATAGGATACACAAAAGAACCCAGGCATAGCAGAAAACAATGGGGAGAATTTCCTTGTATGTGAATAACAAGGAAAGGAACATACATCGACCTACAAGGTTCACCCTGCCATAACCAGCAGTACAGCACTTTTGTTTCTTTGAGGGGAAAAAAACTAAAATAATAATTCACCAAATGTCGGAATATATAACAGTAAATCAGTAAAACGTGTTTACACACAAGAGTGATTCTCATATATTTCTCAAGTCCGAAGGAGAGGGAAGGAAGGAAACCACGATGTAAGCAGACTCAGAAGCGATGACAGTATTTCCCCAGGATATCGCCGAGCGAATGTGAAAGAGGGAAGCCCACTCTATTTTTTCACTGCTGGGAACGTGGCTGATATACTCTGCGATGCGTTCCACATGGCTGCCCGCCATTCTGCCAACTGACAGCCACAAAAATGAGTGTTTACTGCTCTCCGACAGCCCGCGATAATCCCACAGAAGGTCCTCTCCACTCCAGCAGGTTGAGAGGAGAGCCTTTCTCCAAGTGGCCCCGGAGAAGGCTAGAGCAGAGATATTGCTAAGGCCATGAGTGATTGAGGCTGACAATGACGGAGATTCAGAACAAATAAATAAATGCTGTTTTGAAGGAGTCAGACGGAGACAGTTTCACCTTTCAACCAGTCAAATTGGAATCCAAGTTGATGTCTTTCTAGAAATAATATGCTTCATGCTGTGAGTGGTGTACGATTCCCAATGTAACAAGCCATACTATATGCATGTGCAATTTAAACATACTCATCCAATTCATGTTTTAATGGACAATTATGATGATGATGATTATTATGATGATGATGCTGATGATGATGATGATGATGATTATTATTATTATATGGCTGAAGCAAAAGCAATGCTTTCTAAATGCATTTAAAAGTGAGAACGCCAACCACTGACATGATTTGGGAAGTGTGATTGAGATGGTTGGCTTATACCGTGCTGTGTTGTTGCCCCGTGGCGGCTCATGTGGGATGACAGGTGGGATGACAGGTGTGAAATTTGAGGGAATCCAATGGAGTGGAACATAAGGGACTGTCACCATGCAGCGACTCGGAGAGGGGAAGGTACAAGATGAAACACCATTAAGACCTCTGAACTTCAGATGGAACTCCAGGGCGCTGGCAGCAAGGGGTCATTCAACAGGAAAATAGGCCGTGTGCTTTTCTATCTTACATGGCGATATTTTAGCCTTCCTCAAACCCAAGACTTGTGCTGGCCTTGATTTCCCAAGTGCATCTAATCATTGAAGTGTGGATAGAGGGATGGCTATGGGGATTAGTCTCCAAGAAAAACAATGAGCAAGTTGTACGGGGAGGGGAGGAATTCAACCATTTACCAACCATTCCTCCATTGAAGAGCATGGTCAAAGTGGCAGAAGAGGAGGGAACAAATATAAATAATAAAGAAGTCATAACACACATAAACATCAAGTAATCATGTGTGAATTAAGAGCATAGAGTGATACGAGTGCCATGTAGAAATCATAGAGATAAAGGAGAAATAAAAAGAGAGAATGTCTTTTATTGCCAGAGAGCTGGAGGGCTGAGGGGCTGTCTATGTGTTGAGTGATCACGGTGCGCGGCTGCTCCCTGTCTCTCTTATCAGGGTGTGATGGCAGAGTCGTTGGAGCGGTAGAACCTGACTATTTCTGTCACCCCTCTAGATAACCAGAAACCAGACAGGGGAGGCGCTGATTCCATTGAAGGTGGGCATGCAATCGTGTCGCCCTTGAGTCCCTCGTCTCTTTGAAATGGTGTGCGTGCCGGAGATAGCTCCTCCGAGATAGTTGGTATGAGATAGTTGGTATGAGATAGCTCATCTTAGATAGCTCATCTAGAGATAGCCCAGCGCCGGCGTCAGATAGAGCTCAGCAGAGGGGCATTCATTTTCAATGGGTGGGCACCTTTTTACATGGTTCTGTACATATTCAATTTGTAGTGTGCATAATATTTGTAGTTACACAGACATTTTATACCAACAGAGTAGAGAAAGCACGCTCACTTGACCACCGTACAGCTCAGCTTCATTAGAAACAAACACACGTAGACTAGTTTAACTGCTATCTCACTGACAGGAGAGAGGGGGGGTTTGGACTAATTTGTACAGAGTAGGGATACAAGAAATACCAAAAAATTATAATTGAATACACAGTCCAAAAGGCGCTTTAAAAAAGAAAATGTCTTTGATGGTTTCCACTAGGGCTTGCACAGAAAAGCCAACTAATCGCGTCACTACCACAAGTCGACGCCTACCGGGAGACGTCGACTAGTCATTGACCACATGATTTCACACAGCATTATTTTTTTCCCCACCACATTTGTGCCAAGTCCCGCGCTACTCTGCCTCTGATTGACTTACCCTGATATTTCACCCTAACCTTAACCAATCATAACTCCCCAACCTAAACCTAGGGCGGGACTTGGTGCAAATGCGGTGGCCGGTGGGGGAAAAAATAAAGCGATTTCACATTAGCCCCGTTTACACTGCTGTTTCAATGCGGGAATGTTGCGGCAATATTCCGGCTCGCCTCCTGTGTAAAAGGTACGAAGCCGGAATGGGGGGGCCGAGTTGTTGCGGCAATATGCCGGGAAGGGAGCAGGTAAAAATTGCCGCATTCACACCTCTGTTCCGGAATGCCGGCTTCTGTTCTGCAACAGCGTATACAGCAAATTAGGGGCTATATATATATCCGGGATTGAACACACATTAGCTACTTTGTTATCCTGCACACCAATAATACAGTGGAACAGCGATAAAGATTCTATTGCAATCTACAGTTATTTCATTACAGTCTTCTGATATTTCTATTTATCAAGCAGTGGAAGTTTATTGTACAATTTTTTATGCTGCTAAAATATAACACAGACTTGTTTTCCGCAAGTGGGTAGTGTTACTTTAGACTTGCGTTGAGATTGTCATGGTTCACTGATGCCTACAATTTATCAACATGCTCTTGCAGATTTCAAATAGACTTAGCTGTAGCTTTGACAGTACTCAGGGAATACACTTTCACACTGTTTTTTCTGGAAAGATATGCAAATTCATATTTTCCTTGCAATGCACCATAGTTTTAAAGCAGCAACATGTGTTTGAACAGTGATATTTGACAGTCCATTCAATGCTTATACATTATATTGACCCTACAACAAAGCTTGACTTGACCCTGAATCAGGGTCAACAGACAAAGTTCAGTCTAAAATGTTCAGAATGCCTTTGCTACTACAATCACCTGCTTTTACTATTAAACATATAGTTTATCTGCTAGTCAAAGGAATACAACATGCATTTAAAGGCAGGACAATCTACATGTAATACACTATTAGCTTCTAAAGTGGTATGGTATTAACTTGTGTAAATATGTTGATAAGACAAGAACAGTGAAAAAAAAGACAGCCAGATTTGTAGCACTGTCGTACTTAAGGTGATCAGTTAAGGAAATTGAGTTCGCTAAGCAGCTATTGCTGGAGCGGATCATCTTATAGTAGAGGGTCTTTTGCAATCTGTCTGCTTGAGCAGCTGCTAGATCTTAGCTCTGGTCATAGGTTTGAAGCCCCTTGGAACATAAACACAGATTTATTTCAGGAGCTCAGTGGAATTAAACACCTAATCTGCCTATGTAATTTTATAAGTCTCCTAATCTTGGTATAGACATCCATTGTTTGGGCTCATCTTTGGGTGCTTACAATGTAAGATGGCTAATACTATAAGTGTTTTTGTGGCAACTGTTGTCAGCCGAATGCCTGGTGTCCTTTGGGTTCCACACAGTGTAACACACGGCCACGGTAGGGGAACAATAATAACCAGCCACTCCATGCAACCACTCCTTATGTTAGAGCATGACCATAGATAAGGAACTCTGATCCATTAAACTACTTAATTGCTTTGTTCAGAATTAGGTTCACGTTAAAGTTTTTTGTAATTGTGCCGTCTTTTTCCTATTCTCTTGATCTGTATCTGCACTTACCAAAAATGTCTAGTGGAAACGCTGACTTACATGCATGCTTTTAATGTTTGATATAGCAATTGCATGTAAAGCGAGATTGTCTGTGAATCATATTGACAAATATATGTACTTCTATATTACTTTGATATTGTTTCATCTGGCTTCCCTAGCAATATAAGTATTGGTTTCCCATGCAAAATAGATTTTAGAGTCTCTATACAGCAGTCATTACCAACAAATACAAAACAATAACAAAGGTATTTGTACCTTGAGGGGTGAGTGTCACATATCAGTGAGTGCCCACTTGGTTAAACAGGGGACTAAGACTACTTGTCCCTCTGATTGGTTAATCCTCTGATTTCATCTGATTTAGTGCATTCTGTGTAAACCACTAGTCATTCTTTGGATGATGCCTGGTAGATTAAAGATGGAATAACATCCATTGCATGTATTGTTTTCCTGAGATCTTAAAGCCCTTGAATCAATTCCTCACGATACCTTTAAAACCTGAGCTAGATTAGGAGACCATCGTATCAAACTGCTTTTCATTGCAGAACTTTTAGTGGCCATATATTTCACTGAGCTGCATACTTTGTATTCCTCCGAATAATAGTTTCCCGTAAATCTGCTGTTGTGGAACATTTGCTGCTCATTTGAAGGCAGTGTGGATTTGAGGTTTTTTTTGCAGTAGGTGGATCACCTCTCCTGCGTAATACTGCAGTGTTTCTTTTAGCTTGGGAACATTCCAAAAATTACCCTTTTCTGTGGGAAATGTTAGCTCATAAATACTCTGTGTTGGTCCGTCTTGCATTGCAGACGTAAAAGAGAGGTAGAACGCTCATGTACAATCCACAAAGACATCCCCCATGTATCCTTGGTGGTAAATTACCAGGTGCCAGAAGGTCTGGATTGCCTGTGAACGTGGCCAGGGTCCAAGCAGGTATCAGAGGGGAATGTACACCAAAGGTTTTTACCCATCCTTGTACTGAGCCTATCTCTAAATCACATCTGCATCAATCTGACTTAGAAAGCTTAGCAGTGCTGAAGAAATGATTTGCAAGTGTAACCTACTTTTTTCCATATAGTGTTGAACTTGCAGCCACATGTTGATTTTAGGTCAGTAAATCAAACTGACTCATGTTATTTTTAGCACATATTCACAGACGACCTTCGCAGACAAGGACATTGAACAAGGTCAAGGTGTGAAATGCACATTCTTGGTGAGGTAAGTGTCGAAAAACAAAAAGCTACTAGCGCTTCCAATTGAAGCCCCTTAAAGAAGACTTCAGGGATGATCTTCGGGAGACCAATTACAGAAAACAGCAACACTGCTTTAACACAACAGATGTGGGGAAACTCCCTCACGCATGGTTTAAGCGCTCCCACATTTGGGAATCCTTCTGCAAATATTTCAACAGATCAAACATGTAACTTCTCACTCATCTCCCTCCAAATGCGGCGCTTTTCTCCCTTCATAATGATTGATTGTGTGTCTTTTGACACAATGTGTGGGTGAAAGGTGAGGTGTAAAAGCTGGAGCAGCTCTTTTAAATGTCGTGTCAGAAAGCCAAGTTAGAATTTTCTGGGCTTAAAGATATGCAAGGGAATGTGTTTAAAAGTGGGTGGAGTTGAAGGTGCAGTGTCGTTGGTGGTCCCAATCCTGTTTAAATATTGTAAGTGCCGAGACCCAGTGTGTCAAAACATGCCAGGACTTCAAGAGGCCTGCTAATAAAGACGGACCCCATGAGAAATGCACCTAGTGGTTTGTTTATGCAAATGAAAAACTGCTGACAGATTTGATAATGGACATGGCAGCACACAATGCAACAGCAAACAGGCGGTTGTGTTGTGTGCTGTTGAATTACGTCGATATTCTCTGTACACTATCATCTACGCTAACTAACCAATGTACTACCTCCTCCCCTTCTTTACTAAATGACACCTAGTCATGTCACTCATTGGATTCAACACGTTGGAGAAAATCTCTTTCCGAGTAATGATGGGAGAATTCTTTGTTCTTGCCTCTTAGCGGAATCTTAGAAGTGCTGACAGAATAGACTATTTAAGAACAGAAGCTCTCAAAGGACACACTCTGTTTGTGTGGCAGCATACCTGAATGCCTGCCCCAACTCATCGCACTTTGAAAGCCCACAGGCACACCTCATCGTGGGAATGGCGTCTCTTAACCCCTTCTCTGTTTGAACAGGCTGCTCCTACGTTATTGTGTTGTTCCTTGTGTGCATTGGGCATTCAGCAGCTTTTACAATTGATCATAAACACTTGCTGAATGCACGGCTCTAAACATCAAAAGTGTTAAGTGCAAAAAAGTGTTGGTGCTTCTTCCCTTGCTTGCATGCAATGCAAGGGTGTCTTCTCTTTATGTTTGAAGTATGACTTATTCTAGTTTCATTGTTGTCAATCTGGTAGATTCACAAAGCAAAATGATGAGGTGAAGACAGATGGGCATTAATATAACAAATTCTTGATAAATGTCTGAATTTTTTTGCTGTCATTCCCGTGGTGCTCCTACAATAGGCTATATACATTTAAAATAGTTATTATGATTAATTAATGATTAATTAGCACATATGTCATCATATTCTACTTTAATTAAAAATAAATTGTTTGTCATTTTACACCTACACTTAATAATAATAATAAACTATTTAGGAATGTGTCATACACAGATATTAATCAATAATTTATAAAGTAATGAATGCTAATCACACATTTCTTAGTGGGGACGTCGCAGGTGCCACCAGGGAGCGAGCTACGCCTCGCATGGGTGGCAATGCAGTTTGGATTTGGTCACCTGGCTTTCCTATGCTCTGGTCGTGTTCGTGTCAGCAGACAAAAGCCACGGGTGTCCCTACAATACATAGCTGCTAGGGCAACCAGGACAACACCTCTAGAGCAAACACGGCTACCTACCTTTGTAAAGACGCATTACACCGAGCCTTTGTCCATTCCAGCTCTCCGCCCTGGACCTGGAGCTCCTGCAACAGGTGCCACTTGAAGTTGCCTTTCTGCTTCATTGTGGCCTCTATTCCGTGCCTCTCTTTTTATTTGCCCTTCTGGCGGACTTTGCCGATGACTTTTCCTGAATGCGCTCAGCCCACCAATAGCCTTTGATTCTGTATGGTGCACTGAAAGCGTGGCTTAGGAAGTCTGTTTGCGTGGGTGCTTTTTTGGGAGCTTTTATGAAAGGTCACAAGTTGTTTTTGTGAGAACTGACACGGATTTCATATTTGCTATTTCACGGGACTTAGTGTAATGGTGTTGTGTGAGAAATGGTATTTACATTGAAATACTCCAAAACTTATCTCTTTTTCCAGTTTAATTATAATTTCCAGAACTTCTCAATGATGACTCTTAATGACAATACATATAATTGTCCCATTTAGGAAGGGAGATAAAAAGGAGACAAAAATGTTTTGTAAGTGGTTGAAATGAAATAAGAATGGATGTCACTAAAGCCTTACATTCTAACATTATCCTCAATCACATCAGGCCTAGCAAATCATATTGCCTGATGGCTACAGTAAGTTGGTTTAATAGTTAGCTGTAATTTTTGCCATTCATAGGAGCCCTAAATAGCTGTGAAATAATAAAAATACAGTCACAAAGATTTAGTGAAAACATTCCATTCAGATTATCCCATTAGCCATTTTTATTCATCGAATTTCTGTAAGCCAGAAATTCATTTTCAATTTGATATCTCCTTTCTTTCGAATATGAAATAACATTTAGCTAGAATATGTGATGAAACATTAATTAATAATTTAGACAAATAATGTATTAACGTATTCTACTCACCAATTATAAATGTCACACAATTCCTTCTTGCTTGTAAGAATTAGGGTTAATATCTTATGTATTAATATCT
>OMKN01022484.1:0-13721 GCA_900302345.1 Melanonus zugmayeri
GGGGAATATAATAACACCTCAGAGGGTTATGTTAATCTTTAAAGACAGGTTATTCTTATGCTGCTCCACTCCTTACCTCATTTGAATGAATATCTTACACCGCCACCCTTGGCTTAGTATCCTGGCGTCTTTGGCTAAGTCTTTCTTTTTTTCGGTCTTTTGTCTTTAATTTTCGTTTCTTTTCCTTTTATTTTGACATTCATACACTTTGAATAACCTTAAGGTTTGTATTCTTTACAGGTCTCAGAGCACAGTTATTTTGTGATATATCAAGATGTGAGGTTGATATTGATGTGATATTCTCTAGGATGTTTTGGAGTACTGATAGCGCTTAAATGTTGTGTTTTGTTCATCATAAAGGTTAAGGAAAGTGAGCTGTAGTGTTCCATGAAAAATGTGTTACTCTACCTAGTGCTCTATAAATAGAGAGCATGTAGACCACGTTGTAAAAAGATTTCACCACTCACTGCGTTTGTTGCTTGCTATAATCCAAAGTAGTCCAGGCGGTGAAACTGATTTTTCGCAAAAGTCTTCAAAATATCACCGTAAGACACGTTTGACTGCAAAAGACCAGATATCTTCAATGTCTCGCGTTGACGAATGTGCACATGCACCAGAGTATTCACTCATTCATATTTATTTTAAGTATTTTAAGTTTACTCTACATTGGAGTATCGTAAGAAAGTTCTCGCGTAGTCACCGGAGTGACTACTCCGGTGCATCCACACATTCTGCAAAGCAGGACATAAAGTATCTGGTGTTTTGCAGTCAAACACTTAAAAGTAATATTTGCAGACTACTTTGGATTATAGCAAGCAGTCATATCTTATAGAGCACTAAGTACAACGCAGTCTACTCACTCTATTTATAGAGTAATCTGCTGCTAAGTCATCAAAATCTTTGTCATCGCCCATTGGTGACGCTTATCAAGATACTGCCATGTTATCAAGTCATGGTATTGTGTTAATATATTGCTGTATAATATAATTGCTATTGCCTCGCTGTATCTCAGCCCTGCTGCAAACCAATCTATCAGTCCTCCTCTCTTCAGTCCTCCACTTCCACCTAGCCTTCGCCACTCTCTCCCCTATCTGTCTCTGGCTGTGTCCTGAACAGAAGGCATCTAAATAGCATGGATATTCAGTGACTAAACTGTCGATTTAAACTGTCAAGGTTAAAAAAGTCAATATAACTTATATTTGTACACAAACTCAGGGCTGTTGCTCGCTATTGTTTTTCTTCTTGTCGGAGCGGTGGAGTGGGCGCACGGGATTGTGGGATATCTTGACCCACGAAGGACATGTCTATGCTGCCTTCAAACCCTGCCTAGTTGGGGGCACCTCAGCAGGCAGCATCTTTTGTAAATATTCAATTGAGACGTGACTTGATGCCTCCCTGCCTCCGAAGGCTGCCTGAATAGGCAGCATTTTAGCCGTTCGGGACATAGCCTCTGTCTGTCGGTGTGCGTATGTGTGTGGGCGTGGCCCAGGCTCCAATTATCCTGTTCACGTCATCCACTCCACCTGCTCGGTCTACACACCTGCAGTCCGTCATCTGCAGTATTTAAACCCCGGCTTCCCATCCACTCATCGCCAGATCATTTGTTGTCCTTACATGTCAGTCTCGCTTTCGGCGACTTAGTAGCATTTATGTCCCGGTTTCTGCCTGTCTGCCTACCTGCCTGCCTGCCTGTCTACCTGTCCTGCCTGCTCTGTCCACCCTCCACCCTATTCCTTCATTAAAACCTGGTTCCTTTTGTGTCCTGACTCTGTGTCCTGTGCTTGGGTTCTTTAGCTCTGACCTTAACAACTGTCCGTCACTCATCCTTTTCCTCATCCTAATCAATCCATTCATCCAACCCCCCCTCCCCCTCCTTGGCCAACCTAATCATCAATCACTTCTTCTGATCACTAATACTGATATTTATAGCCCTGCTGATAACACTATGGTCATAGATGTGCTACTCTTGCAGTACCTCATCAATAATGAAGAATAAAGAGTGGCCAGAATCTCACCTCTTTTCTGTATCCCAAGAGCCGTAAGTGGTGCTAATTTAGCTTCAACATCACTTCGAGGGCACTTGTGTTGAGCAGTGGCGAAATATTAGCTTATATTAAACTGAGAATATAACAGCCCCCACCCACACACACACACACACACACACAATGTGCCTACACGCGTAAGACATTTTAATGAGCAGCGCATGGGAGTGTAATTTACATTCAATAATAATGTCAGATTGTTAAGAGTACGGCCGTGCGTGTGCCTCCTACACTAAGTGCACGTACAGCAGCGAAAAAGATTTCCTTCAACCATTTAGACATTTGAGACTAGACCTGGTTCAAATAAAAGCCACGCAGGTGCACTTAAGTCTGATTGTGTTCCACTGCATTAATGCCTTCATGGTACATATTCACTCTGAGTTTCTTCTCTGAGATATTATTAGGAGGAACTCTCCTAATACAAAGAAAATGAGGCGAGGAGGAAGATGAAGATTTTCACCTGATGATGGTGGATAACCTTTTAACACGAAGCCTCCAAAAAGGACACGATGCAGTTACCTGCTTACTTGGGACAACAGAAAAACCTGTTTCATAATGTAGGTTCTAAGTGGCAGGCAGAACAATTGCAATGGATTTGCCAATATAATGACCATAATGTGCTTGAGCTACTTTGTTCAGCCTAGATTTTGAAGCTCTTTTTCCAGTTTATTTAGCAGAGAAAGGCTAATGTGTATATTTAAGTGAAGTGTTTGGCTAGTTTAGTGATTACTTTCAGACAGATGGAAGATAATATGTAGATTTATGCAGTTTAATTGAGCTATCTTGGATGCTCCTGCAAGCTGGTGAGGGACCTGAAATTAATTAAAGAGTAAATCAAATGGATTTGTTGGAGCAGCACTAGGTCTACACAGTTGCGCAAACAAAGAGAAAAACAAGTTGTTTCCCTGTTTTTAAGCAGAGGAAGTAACAACTAACAGGCAACAGATTTCAACAAAGCTCAAATTAGAGCCTTCGGTGTGACTTTGTTTCACTCGCACCTGTCTCTGCCAATTAGAATACCCTGCTGTGTGAGAATTCACTTGGAGATACATTTTTCATCCAGGTGCCCGAACCTTATCCCGCCTTTTAGGCAAGTTTATACCTGATCCCGCCTTTTAAGCAAGTATGAGAGACAGCGGAAAGAGGGAGAGAGTTTTTTTGAGGTCGCTCTTTTTGATGTGTGAAATTAGATAGATTTAGCCGTCGTGTCTAATGAGATTAAATGCTGTGTTGATGCAGTTAGAAAGTAAAAGTCTGGATGAAAGCGAGAGGACATTAAATCCAGTGATGAAATACACGGTAATACAGACGAACTAAGTTGAGCTGCTCGTCAAGCGAAGGGAAAAATGGAATGTTGTCACTGTTGTCGGAGTTAGTTTCCATGCCTGTTTTTATGTGTGATTTTTATAATAACCTAATCTCAAATCGCATGTTTTTTTGATAGCTATAAAAAAAATTCTAGCAAAGAAAATATCTTTTAAAAAAAGCATTTAAAAAATGAGCACCAATTTCAATACTCCATTTGCTTTCGTAATTATAAAAGTCTAGGAAAGCACGATCCACGATCCACCTTGACATGTTAACTGGAAAATTAGAAAGAAATCTTAAAATGAATGACAATTCTTACCATCTAAAGTAAATGTGTTCAAGCTCAAACATGGCCCACAGATTAAAGATGTTTTGGGAGAAAGCATAGACAAATGCTACATATGCACCCCTAAAATAAACTGCTATTCATTTGGCTTCAATTTGCTTTATTCAATGTTCTTGTCGGGGGAGTAACAGTGTACAGACTGCTCTGTAGTCCTTTGCTGATGACAAGCATGATGCAATTAAAAAAAAAACACCCACACATGAATTACCATGCAAACCGTCTAGATGGATTGGAACATACCTGGAGGACTGTGATTCCATGCGAGGATTTATTCACCAGAGACATTGCTGTTGTTGCTCTGTCTACGCCGTGTCAGGCCAGAAGAGCCAGGGATACAGCCATCGCAGACCTTAACTAATTCTACTGAAATGACTACAGGGTGCTCTAATCACAAATGCACACACATACACACACATACATTATCTCTCTCTCACACACACACACACACGTGTGCACAGACACACACACACACACACACACATACACGCACGCACACTCAAACACACATACAGTACATACATACATAAAGGCCAGTAAGCAGTTACTTGCTCAGAACAGAAACAGAGAGAGAAAGGAAGAGGAAGAGAGTGAGCGATACAGAGAGAGGCAGTGTGTATGTAGGAGGTAAATAGAGAGAGAGAGAAAGAGAGAGAAAGAGGGGAGAAAGAGAGAGAGAGAACAAAAAGAGAGAGAAGGGAAGAGAAAGTGAGGAAGAGAAAGAGAGGAAGAGAGTGCAAGAGAGTGTGTGTGTGTGTGAGAGAGAGAGAGAGAGGGGGGGAGAGGTGGCGAGAGAGAGAGAAAGAGAGAGAGAGAGAGGGGTGGACAGAAAAAGAGATGGCGAGAGAGAGAGAGAGAGAGAGAGAGAGAGAGGGGGGGACAGAAAGAGAGAGAGAGATGGAGCGAGTGCTTTAGAGTGAAGATTTAGCTGTGGAGCTCTTATCTCCACTGGACAAGCTCCTGCGGTGATGGGAATGTTGTCCGGATGTTATCTCGTCTTCTGTAGGAGCGAGATAGCCAGCGCTGTTTATCACCACCCACAGCCTCTGGAGGGCCCCGGACCGCCACTGGCACCAGGGACCACCACCAGGCTTTCCAAGGGACATCAACCAACCGACTTCTCCGCTTCCTTTGTGCATGTCATGAATCGGTAATGCAGACAGGTGTATGGTGGATGCTACAGTAAACATACAAAATAAAAAATAAACACATAAATAAAATAAATACATAAATAAATAAAATAAATACATAAATAAATACATAACCATGCAATCACAAGTTCAACAGAGCCACAATCACCTAGTGCATGTGGCGTTTTGCTGTACTCTGCACAAACTCTGTGGCTTGCAGGACATAGAGAGGAAAGAAACAGGCACCAGACTTTGAAGGGTGTTTTATTTGATGGGAATGGAAACTAAGGGGATTGAAATATGTTGGCAAAAAAGAAATAAAACAGAAAAAAACAGGATTTATTCAGAAGCGTCCATGGCATTTTTTGTACTCCTTTAATGACTGGAATGGAAGACATGCAAAAATATCCAACTGGCAAGAATACTAACATCAAGACACACACACACGCACACGTTGTGCCACCTCTTGTTTTCAAAGCATTTTCCTCTGTAACAGGTGTGAAGCCTTTCAATGCAACAACACATCAAAGAGTCACATGCACCTACAAATAAATCACAGCACAACACCAAGAATCCCGACGAGAGGCTCCCTCAACCGCAGAGGTGCAGGGTTTTAAAGTCTGATTTAATATTCATGAGAGAGAAAGAGAGAGAGAGAGAGAGAGAGGCTTTGGCTTTGTTGGTTGAAAGCATGTATACTGAGATGTGTCTTTTGTCCTTGGAAGTAGGGTTTAATATTTCAGCAGGCAATTGTGTTTACATACACATGTATGGGTTTTTACTTCAAAGACATAAACATGCCACCTGATGGCTGCCAGCTTGCCCACCAGCCAGCACCTCATCACCATGGATAACACAAAATGATTTAACTTCTTGAACTGACCACCCCACCCCATCAAACCACAATTCCTTCTGTCCTATTATGTTGCATAGTGTCTTAACGTCTTGTCTTAGTGTGCGCTGTTGTGATCATGACTGGATGCCTGGCCCTAACCCTAACCCTCACCGCCTGACGGCTACCGGCCTGGCCACCAGCAAGCACCTCATCACCATGGATAACACTAAATCATTAATTCATTTCTTAATAATATGTATGTTAATTATGGCACCCATTGCACTCCTAACCCTGGAAGGCGGGATCCCTCACTCTGCATTCCTTCTCAAGATTTCTTCCTAAAAATGCTGATAACAAAGGGTTTTTTCTTGCCCTCTGGGGGGCTAGGGTTAGGGGGTGTCATAAACTATTTGGCTTGTGAAGCCCTTTGAGACTGCAACTGTGATTAAGGGCTATACAAATACATTTGACTTGACTTTGACTTGACTTGACATGCAGGTAAACAAACAAACACACACAAATGATTGCCGCTTTCGATTGAAACTATTTCAATGCACTTGCCTTAAGCGTTTCCAAGGGTTAATCGTGATGATCGTCTGGTGTGGTGTATACAGTTCTGTATCTAAAGTGACTCAAATAGCATCACTCAAAACAGCAGCCTATCAAAAGCATGGTGTATCAAAAGCAGGTGTGCTTTTGATACACTTCCTCTCTCAATTCTGTCCTTTACACAATGTGACATTAAGCTTAATTATTTTTTACACTTAATGTGAAGAGATATTTTATGCATAAGGGTTCCACATCAAATATAGCCTCAATCTTTTGCTATCTCAATTATTTTTTCACCATATCGTTTTATGTTTCAAATATACAAATCCCTCACTTCCCAGCTTGGTGTCTGTCAACCAACCCCCTGGATTAAGGGATCAGCCTATGGAAGCAATGGGAGACCTTCATAAATTGTCTTTTGAAGATGCTGTGGTTGGTTTTGTGTGTGTGTGTGTGTCTGTGTGTGTGTGTGTAGGGCCTCTATTCAAATATGTGAGAAACATATACTGAGGAGTTAAAGTGGAAAGTCCATGTGGATACCATTTACTTCTTACCTATTTCCTTTCCATTTCAACCAGGCTTTTAATGTGCATTTGATTGGTGACAATCTGACACAGACAATAACTCTATAAGTAGATGTTTAAAGATTATTGTTATTCCTATACCATAGTTTGCGGTGTTAAATAAACAGACCAAACCAACTTTTCGTTTGGTCTTTTGCTGGCACAATTGCTGGCACACTCAGTTTATTTAGAATAGTTTTGCTGCCCTCTGCTGACACAACTTTAAATGACTCCCCGCTGACTAAGGGAGCGATGTAATGTTGTAAGAAAACAGGTTTATAGACGCGACGCTCAGCAGTTGGTGGCTGCGAGGAGCCCTAGGGGCGTAGGCGGGCCCTCGGAGTCGTGTCGTCCAAACCACATGAAGTGTGGCCCCCCGGCCCTCAAGGCCGCGGCTGCCTCTGCCGCCCTCTGCTGGTGGCTGCGGGGGAACCGCCTGCTGGTGGCCTCGTCCTCAGCTCGGTGGGCCGTGAGGTTCCCCACAGACGACCCACTCCCAGCTGCGGGGTCGTCGTGGCACAGGCAGAAGTGGGAGTTGTGCTGTCTGCGGTCATCCGGGCACTTCTTGCGCCCAAGGCCCTATCATAGATGAATCTATATTTATAGGCAATGGCTCTTGTGTGTGCATGTATAGTCATGTGCATTGAACCGCGAGAATATCCGTTTGAGATTTGAGATTTGGAAGAAAGAAAAAAGAACGAAACAAAACCCACTCACAGAAAAGACACAGATGCTGTCTCGTATCGCGTCTCTGTTGTCGTGGACCGAGAATGGATAATCAGGGGAACTCTGTAAAGAAACAACGGCATTTTCCAGGAGCCAATTATATAGGACACAGTCTGAAGTAATTAACTACTCGATCAAAAAAAAGTCTAGTCCCACAGCTATCGTAGTGATAAAAGCATGTGTGATAATGGCCATGTGGGCTCTCCAAGCAGCAAAGCACCCTAGTAGCCACTTTACATTTCTAAGAACAGCGTTATCTAAATATAAACACCTGCTTCTTCGTCTTGGGGTAACGTTCAACTCGTAGTTCTTTGGGCAAAGACGATTCAATCTGCGACAGCATGTCCCCGGTGGTGGTGCGCGTCTCTCCTCCATGGGACCGTCCTGTGTGCGCATACTGGGGAAAGGGGAGCGGGCTTTTACTGATTATACTGATATTTGGCTCATTGATTTATGAACGTGATGTGTTCCTGCAGGAGCGACGCTTACCCATTTTCCATCGTTGCTCAGTGAAGAATATCGCTTCCCACCTTTGACCATTTTGGAGAAACGTCAAGGTGTAAATCCCATCGATGCGTTTGTTTTGTTTTGAAACTTCGTTACACGGTCGCCTTATATAGCAACCATGGGTGACTATGGGGACATTTGTCATGGAGATCTCGACTTCCCGTTGGAACATATTTTCCACTAGCGCCTACTAATTGAAACTAATCTACGAATATATGTCGATACATATTCTTGATTTAATACATATGAATACATATGCATTATAGGATTCTGTACGTTAACAATTAGGCCTATGGCAAGTGCTTTTAAATTGGATGTATGACAAGCCAACTGTGAACAACCATTTAACAAAAAAAGCCATCTCGCCAAATGGACACATTAATTGCTTTATTTAACAAAAGTTAATAACACAATATATTACATCTACAATAAGTCTACATTAAATATATTAAAGTAGTCACACTTTTGAGTAGTATAAAACATACAAATCTCTTAACAGAATAAAAAACAATCTGCACACAGAAATATATATTTTTACAAACAAACATTCAGAATATTAAAAAGTCAGATGTTAAAACGTTATCCGGAGGTGCATATCATCTTGAATTATTTGTTTGGTATGCAAGGCTGTTGGTGCACAAGTGATACCTTCCCTGATTTAATAAATTAAAATGGTCCGTTATGGACAGTTATTTGCAACAGGAAAAAAGTAAATGCTGTCTCATTCTAATTTGGAGACTGCTTCTTTTCCGCCACTTTTCATGTCGATCTCCGTCAGCTCCGAAGGTTTTGCCGTTTCACCCCGAAGTTGTTTCTTGAGCCGCCTGGCTAAGCGACGCCACCTATTGGGTAAACAGAGCCAGCGGACCACGGATTATTTGAATACACACACTATATATATATATACACATACATACACACACATACATACACACACTAATGTGTACCAATTATGTATTTGCATTATTATTGTACATACCAGAGAAATATCTTAAATGTATTTATTGCATCTTTTGTCTTTATGTGCACTGTTATGTCCACTTGCTGTAACGCCTACATTTCCCTTCAGCAATTAATAAAGTGTTATCCAATGTAAATCTAATCTATGTGTACCAATAAAATACTGTACTAATAAACTATAGTGTACAATCAAAAATACTGTGCCAATAAACAACAGATTGTACCTTTCCTGCGCGTCGTTGTACTTATTAACCCTTGCCGCCTCCTCCTTCTTCTCCTCCATCCATCTCTGGAGGAGTTCCCCTTTCTCCTTCCAGGCCTCCACCATCCCCTCCCGTAAGCGCGTGCGCTCCTTCTGCAAGGCGGCCAGCTCCTTGGCCTGTCTTTCCACTATGAACTCCTGTTGGTTCAGGGTGTCTTTCAGTGTGTTGCTGCCTCGAGCCAAACTCAGAGCCTCCTGGCGGTAACGGGAGACCCTGCAGGAGATCAGAGAAAATGTCATTTCATATCCAATAAAGGCAATTGGTGTTAAAACATCGTACACAACACACAGTACACATAAATACACTAAAATAAAACAAATTAAATATCTCAGTAAAAAAAGTAGGTCTACAACTGATCAATGTTACTCTCCACATTGTGGATATTTTGCTCATGTACAACATGTTGTGAAAGACCATTAACCAAGTTTATTTTAATACATTACAGTCACTTCAGGTAGACGGTGACAACAGCAACACTAGCAGCATATGTGAGGTCGTATTGTTGTTATTGTCATGGAAGTGTGGATGTTATTGGAGAACAACTGTGGTTAAATTAGTTTAGGAGGATTTCCATTTTTTCGATACAACAGCTGCCCCCATCTACAGTAATACACATATATATATATATATATATATAGCAAACGCCAAGCCAAATTTGCTCTTGTTGCTTGTCTGTTAAATACGTAATATTGTCTACTATTGTTCTCACACTCACTGGTGTTTGATACAGCCAGTTATAACCTTGGGTGGCCTCCATTCAATATTGCCTTATTTGATAAACTGATAAAAGCTGGATGTCCAACTTACTGAGACTGCCAGTACTGTAGCTCAGCTTCTTTGAAATACAAAACACTTGTCAGATCAGAGACGGTCTGAGACAGCTGGGGAAAAACAAGTTCCAGTCAATTATAGGCCTACATTTGTCATGCAAACGACTAACAAGCCAAGGGTTCAAATTAAGTCCCATTCAAAACCATATTTTACGTTGTTGGCCTTTACGCACCTTTTTAGACAGGTGTTCACTCTCTCTTAACCAGAGGTTTAGGTCCGCAAATGTTATTCCATCTTGTTCTAAACTGGAATTAATACAGTAAAAATGGAAATGAAAAACAAACAGAAAAAAGTTAGAATAGAAATATCGAGTCATTTTATTCCTCAAACCTGTGGTTCTGCACGTCTTCCCACGTTTGTTGGCGAACTTCAAATTGCTCTTGCAGTTGGAACACTGCGGATAATATCGCAAACACAACGCGACACTATAAACACACACTACTAACATTTAGTCGGACTATCATCAAGTAGATCATTCAAAACACCACATCTTACAGCTTGTGAAGACGCCAGCATACGGATCCTTCTGAGAGCCGTCCCGCTGGGAGAGCTCTGCGCGGACGTGACATCTCCAGCTCTCCATTGCGGTCGACGTGAAACCTCGTAGCCAAAGACAATTAAAGTGAACGCTAGATCAACTTTAATTGTTTTCCCCCGTGTGTCCTGTGTGACGCATACTTAGGAGCTGCTGTACGAATGTACTGCAAAACACTCGGAGCAGTAGTCTCGCGAGATGCACCACGACTCCTCTCATCGCTCAGCTGACTGCTCCGGGTTGTTGTGAACAGCTTGGATTTAATAACTCGATTTCCATAATTAATTTCAATTGAAAACCACTGAAAGCCTATTCATTATTAAGCTATTATTGTAAAAACAACACGCTTAAAAAATATATTCTTCTTCTTGTTCTTCTTGTTATTATTATTATTATTATTATTATTAGTATTAGTATTATTATTATTATTATTATTATTATTGAGGGCCTATTAGCCTACTATTAAATATTAAATCAGTCATACGACGCATAAGGAGGCTACGTCACTGCTAAACTATTTCCGGGTCAAACATTGCAATGGCTTTTCAAAAATAGTTATTGGTTATAGGCCTACTATCATTTACTAGAATTTTAGATAATTTATATAATCGTAAATTATCGAGAGGTGGATTTAATATTTTTATATAAAATAACAGTGATTATTTTGCACGTTTCTTTTACAGTCTATGGTCTCTGGTTTCCGTTCAAAGCTGATACAGTCTACGGTTCAAAGTGGGTAGGCGTTATTGTATCTGTATTACAGTGATGCACATTTCTGAAATGTTTTAGATATTTTTTAATATTAAAAAAGAAAGCTAAACTAAATGTTCCATCGTATGTGTGTGCTGTGGTCCCATGGCTTGTTAGCCACTAGGGGGCGATAATACAGAGCCCAGGCAGCCTCCATGATGGGGACGAGGAGAGCAGAGCATGGGTGCATGTTAAAGAGCAGATTGTTTTTATTTATGTTTGCATATTTACAGCCCACATATTACTACTACTATGCACTTTACCCCTACACTTTACCGTATAGGTTCAGAATAAAGTACTCTGACCCATCCCTCCATTTAACCATAATCAACCATCAAGGTTGGTCAATGTGAAGTGAAGTGTCATGTTTTTCATCATTAGTTCATAAGAACACACCCACACACACACATTTGTTTGTTATGATTATGGATATATGTACCAGACTATCAGGGATACATGTGCTCTCTCATGACGTTGAGGCAATTCACAGAGGCGTCATCGTGGGACAAACACAGGTACCGTTCATCGCGGGTAGGAGACTAAACTAGTGAAGATACGTCTCCTACCCGCGCCCTGGTAAATAAAAGGAGCATACCCATAATTAGTGTTATGAGCGACGCCTGTGTTTGTCCTACCATGACACCTCTGTGAAAAGGGTCTATTGATTTGATAGGCAGTGAGATGGGAAGCTCCTCCTCAGGATGTCGGGCCTGAAGGCTCCACACTGTGAACGAAGAGAAGAGGGGAAAACAAATCAAATCAGAAAACTTTGTAATGAAGATTTGCTGATCATGGAAACAGCACTGTAGGGAATTAGGCTACTTTTTGTGAACATTAGGCTAACTAGTCTCTACTTTTCTTGGCTATTCTAATTTCATATTTTCTCTCTATTGCTTATTGTCATGGTTTCTCTTATAAAATCTGGACATTTTGGCATGCAGCCAGCCAGTTTTAAGAGATCATTGAAAAACCAAATGTGATTAGATTAGATGTGGAAGCAATTATGATTTGAAAGGCATATTCATTATCTCATTACTGGGTGAATTTGTCATTTTAAACAAAATAAATGATAGATATGCCTACAGGTAGGTCTAGGAAGCTATTTACAATATAATCTCTATGATTAGTTGCCTAACCTCTATATTCCTAACTAAGTACAATTTACATAATATTTCTAACTACAGTTTAAATGTGCAAGCCACGTATATCGATCCCTTGAGACCAGATCAATCAATTATTATAGAAAAGTAAGCTATTGGCTATACACATTTAGTGTTACAAAGTTGTGATAGGTTACGCTAGTGACCTCTAGTGGCCAAATATGTCCACCACCAGCTCCCACTGAGTGACACTCACTTCGTAGACTTCGTAGGCGTGCATAACATTGATTTTAACGTTTCGCAAATAAAATCCTGAAATATAGCCTATTTTTTTTTTACGTGTCAAATTACGGAAGTTAAGAATGTTGCTTCACTCGGTCTTTAAAGGCGACCATAAAGGTCTTTAGAGGTAACCTTTTTTCTAACTAAATGTTAAATTGAATGTAATGAAGTAATGGCACGTCCATTGTGCGCCAGCGCTGTCCAGCAGGGGGCGCTGCTGGACAAACACAAAGCGCTGGTTGAGCTGCTCTTGAGCGACGGGTTGACAAACAAAGGGTGAAAGCAGATTTGGTTGGGTGTGTTCACGTCAACAAGTTTGTGTCTTATATAATGGAAAGTTTAGTTATTACTTTTTTCTATATGATACCAAATATTGTTTCATAACCTACTAGTTTCTCATAAATGAATAATTCACATGGTGAATATAAAATGCTGTGTGTAGTAGCCTGGCCTTTTGTCAAATATCAAAAGAATATCGAACATGAAACCAAGTGAATCCAACACATCGAGGGGATCATACTTTGTCTTACTTTGTATTGGGTGTGATCCAATAACATCACAGCTCAGCTTACCCACAGTACATTCCTCCTGCCGGCCGGTTTGATGTTTGAGGGGCAGCATTTAGCTTGTACCTGTCGTGTGTTGTCTACTGTTAACGCAAGCCTTGGAAGAAAATGAGACGAGAAATGAGAAAATGACAACTACAAGCTATCAACGTCGCTTTAGATAAATAAGAAAACAATGTTTTCTATAAAGTTTTCAATGTCAGTAGGCCTATTCATTTGAGTATATTTAGTGATGTATCTAAATGCAAGATAATAGGCTACAAAATGTCTAATAATAGACTACAATACAATAATAATAACAACCTACTGTTGTATGTGTGTGGATGTGTTTGGTATCTTACACATTGTCGCCTACAATGTATTTGGTAGACTATGTGCATCATGGCCCAGTAGGTCTCTCATTATACCGTTATGTTCTTCTAATACAGGGT
>OMKN01022486.1:0-12721 GCA_900302345.1 Melanonus zugmayeri
GTGCTAATCTTTGGTGTATAAGATTATGTAGAGTGTGTATCTTATGTAAAACTGTTCAGAGGTATAATTGTTTTCCCTCTGCCCCTGCATAAGACCATTGGAGTTGCTGGTGGTTGCACTGTGGTGGTGCAAGCTGACTGGGTCCCTCCTTACTTACTTACTTCCCTCACTGCATGTGTGTGAGTCTGCCAATTGTACCTGAGTTGCTGTGTGCCGTGTGTGTACACTACGTACACGCCTGGTGCGGTGAGTACTTCTGTCTTAGGCCCTTTTAGCATTGCTCCCCCGTAGTCAATCCCTCAGCATCCCTTGGTCCAGTGCCATTGCTTGTGGTAGTTCCCCTCCCCCTGCTTTTGTAGTTTGGGCATGTTTTAAAGTTGTATTCTCCAATTCCACTATTCAGGAATTTGGGTGTTTTAACTATGTAATAACTATGTAATACATTATTTTTATTCACCACTTTAGAATTTAGATCTAAATAAATAAATACATTTCTTAATAAATGTACCTTATTCTTTTTATTTGAATACCACGTCTCTGCTCTCTCATTGTCTCCTACAATTTCAAAGGATCTGTGTTGTGTATCTGTTAGCATTTAGCCAACGCGGTATTTCCTTGTAACTAAGTAAGTAATTCTTTATTTCTATAGCACCTTTCACAGCACAGAGTCACAAAGTGCTTCACAGTGATAAATAAAAGCAAGAGAAAAACAAAACACAAACAATAAGAGACCTACCGCATAGAGAAAGAAAACATTAAAAGCAACAATTTAACACAATGAGGTAAAATTAGAAACAAACATGGTAACATTGCAGACAGATGCAACCTTTGCCCCCATAGTCTAACTACCCCTGCTTCAGCGGCCTTCACCCACTCTAGTTCCCTATTTTATTGTTGTTTTAATACCTGTCCCACTTTGGACTGGAAGTCCTTACCACCTCGCCACATAAGCATATTAAATGTAGGACTGTAAGTTCACAACTGTCAACTGTGCCGTTGTTTTGTGTTTCCTTCTGTGTCTTCCCTCTTCCCTGTCATTCTCCATTCAGAATCTGTACGTGTCCAAAGGGCGTCCGCCATTACACAACTCCTCCCCCTGGTTCCCATCCACTTAGCCAATCATCTCCCGTCACGTTCCCTTTGTTCCTGTCCAATCCGGAAGGCGTCCGCCACAATATAATTCCTCCCCTGTCTCCCCATGAAAGCCGACCTGTTTTGTGTGTTTGGGTAGAGTAGTTTGTCGGCCCGTAGTTATTCAATTGTTTGTGTATTTTTGTGTACTATTCATTGGTAAATTAGCTATTTGAAATGAAGTTTGCAGAATAAAAACGTTCCGCCTTAGCTCAATCAACAGGGATTTTTTCTTCTCTAAATAAATTTGGGTCTGAGGAGACCAATGGTGGGAAAAGTTTGATGAAAGCTTTGTTGACGGTGTTACATTACGGGTGGAGAGGAAATAGGGTGAAGCGCTTCTACTCTTTACAAAAACCAAGCAGGATTTGGAAGCAGAGGATGGGTTTTAATATGATCATATATCATTTCAAATCATTTTGAACAAAAGCGATGGCTCCAGTGAAAAAGTTTAATCGTGCCTCCCTTAAAAAAAAAAAACATAGTAGAAAGAAGCCTTGTTTGATTTACTTTATAGTCACTCTTATCCATATCTGCCTTACTTTGTATGGAAAATTAATAACTCAGATTAAATAACTGAATCCTCTTTTTCCCTCAACTCAAAAGAGGAACATTCTGGGCTGCTGCAGTGAAGTGCATCTAAATGCAATTGTTTGTGGAGTCCACAGCCAAGCAAATAGCAAATCAAATCAGGGCCGTCAAATGGAAGCTGCTGGATTCCAAGCCAGTTCTGTACCTCAGTGGGAAGTTCCTACACCACCCCTCCCACCCCCACCACTTCTTCAGCCAGCATTGCCTAGCTCCACATGCACGGGCACGAGAAACTAGGCGTAGTCGATACACACAACACACACCAAGCATGAATGTAAGCCTGATCCTATTTTTTGTGATGGAAAGGCATGGGCAGAAATTCATTTAGCTTCTTTGTGTCGTAGATGGAGAAGGATTGCATGTCCCATGGCTTTAAAAGTATCGACACAGAAGAAAGAAGGAAAAAAAGCACAATATAGAATATAAGAAAAATAGCAGCTGTTTTCCTTTGTGGACAATGTCTGTTGTCCACAAAGGACAACAGCCAATGATACAGTTGTAGACAAGGTTACAACACAAAGCTTCAATGTCTTCAATGAATATCCAATATCTTTCTAACTCTCTAACTTACCCTATGTCAAATATTCCAAACGATATTGCCGCAGATGCTGATTGCAACGAGTTGTGCTTTTTAGTTCAAGTATGAACTAAAAAGTTCATACTTTTTAGGAAACCCTGCTGTCATTTAAATGTCAGTGATTGTTGGAGTTGGAGTTTCTCTCTGTTCCACTACATATTGCTTTTCCCTACTTGTTATTAAAAAAAGAAAACTAAACTGAAATATGCTGAATAGTTTGAACGAAGGCAAATGGAACCACGGTTCTATGAATTCCAGATGAAGGAATGAAATGGAACCCTTGCTGTGAATTTCTTATTATTATTATTTATTATTTAAATAAAATGTCTTATTTCCGGACTAACATAATTATCTGTCAAACTTGTGACATTGATTTTCAACCGGAAACGTTTTTGTATTTATTTTACTGTAGGCCTATATCTCTAACCATGCTTGTGCTTTTCCAGTGTTTTTCATCTTTGATTTTCTTTTCACGCAAAAATGACTAAGAAGAGAAAAATGGTAAGAAGCTTGTGTTGCTGGTCAATTTCTTTAGCCACAGGTGACCGAAAAAGTTAACTTCAAGTCCTAGATGAGGCTGGTTTGCTTCTGCATTACTGACATCTTCTGGATTCACTTGGCCATTCTCTCCATAAATTCTTATGGAGAATTTATTTACACAACAAATTAAACAATCTCTTTGAAATCTGCAATGCTGATTGCAAATGTATCAGTGTCTACTTTTATTTATCCATGTCCATTTTTACTATTAAGAATTGACTTAGACTTGCACCCAAAGACTTAAAACCAGCTCTGCTAAATAGTGACCATCTATAGGAAAGCCATTTTTATCAATATTACATTCAGTTACCTCTGCTACATTGCTAGGTGGAAAATTGCAATATTATATATATTTTTTTATTTATTATATATGTATATTATCATATTAAATTAAACAGGAAGTGAAATATACTTTAATACTTTTTTTCAAATTCCCAGTGTAAATGTTGTCTTT
Source organism: Melanonus zugmayeri (assembly GCA_900302345.1). NCBI lineage: Eukaryota > Metazoa > Chordata > Actinopteri > Gadiformes > Melanonidae > Melanonus > Melanonus zugmayeri. The sequence continues at coordinate 3,294 of OMKN01022486.1, forward strand.
TTACTTTGTCTCAGAGGGTTATGTTCTTCCTCACAGAAGGCTATGTGCTTCTGAAAACCCCTGTTAGGAAGCGCAGTCTGATGGGAGATTAAACAGCCACAGCTGAACCTCTTCAGTGCTAAATTGGCTCTGGCCAATTAAACTTGAAGTACTTGAGAAAAAGCTTTTTAAGGCCTTTAATTATTAATTTGTATCTATCCATTCGTCTATCTACACATTTTGTTAACGTGACAGGGGGCCGTGTGTGGAGATAAGTGTTGTTGTGATGAGTGTTGATGGCATAAACAGTGCCGTCCCTCAGCCAATCACTTTGTGCCATCCAATGAGTGGAGAAGAGCGGAAAAGGAGAGAAGAGACGGAAAAAGGAGGTGAAAAGGATGGAGTTCAGCGAAACAGGTGGATCGGTCATCTTTCTAATACGAACATCACATCACGCTTTCCGTGATAGCTTTGTTTTGTTTTAGTGTACTTGAAAGTACAGATAGGCATTGCAGCGTGTCCAAGGCAAGCGTCCTTGGTCGGGAACGACAGTCGGAAGGAAGTCTGTGATGTTTGAGTATCCCTATACAGTAAACACCGACAGTATAGGCATTTTAGTTAAATGGGAAAATCTTAATTGAACTAGGCTACAGTTTATAAAGAACTTTTTACATTTGCCTGTGTCTGAGGTGGGGAAGTGAGGGTAGCTGCCAGGTGGGTTTACATTTATATGCACACTTATGCAGTCACTAGGGAAACACACATCTCTAAACACACATCTCTCAAATACTTCAGGTTACTTCCCGAGACACTGCAAAATACCTACCTTCCTACTCCTAAAAAAAAAAGCAGTTCCAAGCAGTTGTTAGGGAGTTAGGACTCCTTAAGCTGCCTGCCGTCTGGAGCTGTTTTCTCACCTCCATTGGTTCTAAACACACCAACAACAGAGAGTTTACAAAGATTTTTCCAATAGTGAAATATATGTTTAATAAATGTTTCGAGTTTCCTGGTTTAAGATGAAATTGTTTTTTATTTTATTGGATTTATTAATTAACCTTGTACCTCAAGCCTAGCAAGAACGAAGAACCAGCAAATAACGGGTTGTTCCTACATTAACAGGCAAGGTATGTACCGTCATAGCTTTGGATTGGATGCCATAATACATACTAATATTCCTCATATTTCTTAAAATACTCAAATGAGAGATGACTATTGTGGGACAGAGGGGAGAATTAAATATTAGGCCAACATAGAAATAAATAATACAATTAATACTACGTTTAGTGAGGATGGAGGACCCCACTCTCAACCAATGTTTGCACAACAGTAGACCTACTACATTACCATTGTTTTCAAAATGAGGTCGTTTGAGGAGGAGGCTCAATGCTGCTCTAATTAGAGACAGTCAGTGAAGTAAATATGAAAAAAAACACATGCTAACAAAAAACACATTTTAATAGGGTTGTTTTACCCCATAATGGCTGTTAGAATTAGTTTTCAGGCAGATGCAAATATACTTAAAATTTACGAGAAATGAGCATGTAAAGCGAATATCTTTCAAAATGTTCTCCTGGGGGAGCATGCCCCCAGACCACCCTAGTTGGGGCAAGTTTTCTCTATCCATGCAATGTTCTCACCTTTTTTACCCCTTACCCGTTTGCATCCCTGCAAACTGTTGTTGTCTGAAAGGTCGATATTCGAATGCTTTGTAGACATAGAAGCATGCTAATTAGAAGTGTTGGAAAAAAAATCGTATTTTCTTGTGAATAGCCATGAGACGGGAAAAAACAAACTCCCACATTAGATACGAAAAAAACTAAACAAATAGAACCACTTCATTTTGGGGAAGTGTATAGCAAGTATGACTGGAGGAATTGTGTTGTCTGCATAACCAGAGAGGAGGTGTGTCTGCAATTGTATTGTATTTATTTCCAACCCTGAACTTTTGTGTGGGAGACATTCTGGAAATGCACATCCTCTCTTCTGTGGTGTGTACTTTGATGACGGCGGCAATCATTAGGGAGGTTATTAAAGGAGGTTAGGGTTGTGAGGGTTGCCAAACTGTGCAGCTTCCTAAAATAAACCATACTTTTAATAAGCCCATGCATCTCTACAGACGCCCACCTAAAACCAAACCACGAAAGCCAGCTGAAAAGCATAGGTAGGCAGTACAAGAATAAATTCCCTGAGAAAAAAAGTATTATTATTAAAAGAAGTTGGCTAAGTGGCCATTATCAATATTATACCCATTATAAATGTGAGGCAGCTGCTTAGAGAAAATGTCAGCTTGTATGTAAGTAAATTTAATTAACACTTAAAAGAAAATGAAATAGCGAGCAAAGTTGGCATGTAACAGTGTAAGTGTAATAACAGTGTCATCGAGATCTCGCTCTTGGCAGGAAATACCCATGAAATAAAGTGGTGACCATAGAAAAGTTGGAATGGAGACCGGGAGAAAGAAGGATGGCAGTGAACACTATCGAGGGCTGCTGTGCAGGACTGAGACAACTCAGAGAATCACTAGAAGCCTGGCTGGCAAACTTTAGTGTTGTATGAGTAACATTAGAAATTGCTGGAGAACTTTGGTGTCTGTGGAGGATTAGATAACACTAGACCAACTTTTGTTGTTCCACCTCTCACTCTAACCAGTAGACCGTAGGAGTGTTTCAGTGTTGGTGGTAAGACGTAGCCGGCAAGGAGAAGGAGAATCTAACAGGTCAAACTTGGCAAGGTAGAGGACAGCGCTGTTCATCTTACCAGAAATGAAGTCTACCATTTATTATTTATTATTTTTGTAAAACACAAAAATCTTGTGTTTGATGAATTTATATCTTGATGGAAACTGGAAAGAATTTGGAAGAAGGCCTCAAGCTGACCTGTAAAAGTTAGTCCCAGTTAATCAATCTCATAAGCTGTTTCATTTGAATTTCATTCGTGTCTTGTGTTCTGTGTTTCTTGTTCTGATGATTGCTGACTTCTTTTTATCTAACCTTATCTAACTACTGAAATTAGTAATTACAATTTCAAATCAAGTTTAAGTTTTCCGAGTTCCATTGAAATCACTTGTTGCCGATGCAACACCAGCATACAGATAAAGAAACGAGCAGTTCCCCTGCTTTTACACCCTTATCAGGCAGGAGTTGCTTAACTCAATGTAACATTTAAGGTCTCTATAGAGCCTGTGTGGAGGAAAGTGATTGGGCGATAGGAGCAGACATAGCAAAGCAATTTACGGAGATCCTGAAAGTCAGCCCATGTTTTCGGATCAAGTATTATCCGACACCCAGAAGGCTGCCTACGCTGTACCACTCATTGATCCATGTGAGGGCACAGGGAGTATATAAAAAGTAAAATAGATCGTCCCAACTCGAGGTAGCAGCTGTTGAGCTGATCACGCAGGCTGCAATTAGAGGCGAAGGTTGGAGCCTAACATTTTGTACCAACGATCATTAGAAGTTTCATTGCAGTTTCTAAAGCAGCTCAGTAGAGCAGCCAGCCAATGTGAGTAAAAAACAAAACACGAAAAGTTTGGAACATATCATGAACAATCAACGTCCACTAGCGTGTTATATGTTAAAGGTGCTATATATAACGACACTAAGCATTTAAAATGGGTACTGTAGTCCAAATTCACAATATTGGAGAGAGTTGTCTCCGCCCACCCTCGAAGCTCACACGTGTTGCCAGGTTGAGGACACTGAATGAACACAAGCTCAAGGCGAGCCGAGTGCAACATTATATGAGATCAGCGCAAGATCTATTTAATGATCTATTATAATCTCAGTTGATCCAGTTCGTTTGCTTGCTTCCATGGCTGCAGCACGCTGTGTTTGTGTGCCAATTTGTTTCATATCTGACAACCCGGGGTATTCAGAGAATAGTAAACACACAGAGCAAAACAAGAACATACTGGCTGTAGCATTGTTGTCGGAGAAGCCAGTATTTCGACTTGTTTCCTTAATCTCTATCATGGTCATTTTATGATTTAGTACAGTACATTTTTTACATATAGCACATTTAAAGAATGTACTATAAGATGTATGATTTCCATACCGCTGCATTGATCAAAGAGGTCACATCAGTTCAATTGTTCCTACAGGGACAGATGCGTATTCATTCATGTTTGATTAGTATCTGATGAACAGATATATAACAAGATGACAATAAAATCAACACATGAATATAAATGTATGTTTATATGTGTTTATTATGGCCATCTTGTTATATATCAGTTCTATGCATCTTATGAATGTATCTTAAACACGCCTCTCCTGCAAAACTACTATTTTCATTGCTCTTACTAGCAAAATATGGCAAAATACATATTTCCTAGGAAACCTTTACATATTTAATAATTTTTAAATTACCCTATTTCTACAGTGTAAATAGCATAGGCAGCTGTGATCATGGGTTCCCGACCGACAATACTAATCAGGGTACTCCTCCAAATGGGATCTCCCTTTTGTGTGAACGCTTGCTCTGCCAGGCCACTGCAATTATATCTTTCAATTTTGTCTTACCTTCACTCCATGGAATTGCCCTTGTTTTTTTTACTTTCACTATCTCTTTAGATTCCTGGGGGTGTACTTGTCACCATCCACACTGAAGTCGTGTACTTTTGAGTCGGGCTTGGCGCCAGCTTGACTTCACTGGGAAAAGGACAAAAGCACTTTTTGTTATTAACCAAAGCAAATCACATGCCTGGCAATCATACTGTAGCAAACCATTGGTTAACTGATATTATTCTACTATGTTCTATTTGCATTTTGGGTAGTTCATAATAGCCCCACACATCTGCAGAAACCTTTCGGAGCAAATGTGTTCCCCATCAGAACTAAATGGTACCATAATCCTGTTATGACATAAACACAGACCACATGGCTACCAATTGCCAAAAGTGATTATAGCACCAGATCATGTTTCTGCATTGACAAAAAAGCATGATTAGACAAAATGTTGACAATGCATCACAATCACAGTGAAATGACCCTAAGCCACGAGGAGCCAGTTTATCAGAGGTATTGACAGTTTTGCCACCATCATGACACCAGGCCTGCTTCTAGTATTCATGACTTGTTAAGCCTCATCTCACCTGTGGGTTTATTGTGTGGAATGGGATGGAGAGAGAGAAAGCGAGAGAGAGAGAGAAAGAGAGAGAGCGAGAGAGAGCGAGAGAGGGGCATGAGTTGAAAGAGAAGGTGATCTGTGACAGAAAAGGACACTGACAGAAATACGAAAACCTATTTCCGTTTTGGAGGCAAAACTTGTCATTGCAGTATTGCACTATGCATACTGTGTTGTGCATATTGAAAACACCAAAAAGTGAACCAACAGAATAGCATCGTATAACACTGTACACTACACTGGACTTACAGCCGGCATAGTGTTACAATACAATAAAGCCCAGCGTCAGGCTTCACTATGCGCATTAAGAAATCATTGCATGCTGTAAGACTGTGCAGCTGTGAAGGAGGAGGGCGAGGAGCCGGCAGTGTGTGTTGGACCAGTGTGCCGCAAGGCAGTTCTCCTGAGCAGCTTGTAATGGATATAATCAGTTATGCGCATCGTAGAGCACAGACATCATTTGCGAGAGGCTGGACTGACGACGGCATGTTATATGCCGACCCTGGTGTTGGCGTCTACTCCCAAACAATCTAGAAAATGATGGAAGCGCTGATTGGTAAGGCTGTCATAAAATAGCTTGGATTTGGGATAGGAAATTACATGAATGTTTTAAAGAGGAAAGTGGTAATAATCACTTTGGTATCGTTCCCAACACATCTGCCATGAACAGTGTTGGCCTCTGACCATCTGATTGTAACATCTCACACACACACACACACACACAAAGAGTGGCCATTATATCAGCTCGGGGCCGTCTGGAGAGCTGGTCTGGGCTTATCAGCAGGCTGACTCTGTCTTTAGCTTAAGGGGGAAAATAAATTGCAGTCAACCATTTCTAACCCACCATCCACCTTCATGGATCTGTAGCTGAGGGAGAAATTGTTGCAATGAAAGCGTGTCACACAATAGTAGTCTAGTCAATTTTTTTCACATCTATCTTTTTCAGGGACATTTAAATGTATTTAAATTGTCTTTAAATAAAAATAGCTAACGGAGGAGAACGTTCTGTTAATGTTATTCACAGCCATACGAGGACTATATAACAGGCCAGATAACAGACAGACTTGCTTGACATTTTCAGGATTAAAAGCTTGTGGCTGAAAGACGTAGAATACATTGGAGTACATTGCTTGGTAATATTCAACAAAAAATGTACTTCTCTGTTCATTGTTCAGGGTACAAATCAACATTTAATCTGTAGTATTGTATATACCTCCACCCTCACCCAGTAAATAGATAAACATCACTGAACCTTCATCTAAAGCTAAAAAAACAACAACACACACACATAAAATACAATTGTATTTCCTGTTAAAGCTGCCCATGAAAATCATTCTCGTCATTCTATGAAGCCATCTTAGAAGACATGGATGTTCATGGAGGAACCTCCTTATCATCTCCTTTCATCTTTCTGAAGCCTTTGAACAAGAGCTCAAAGGAATGAAAACGGAATGCTAGGAACTTTTTTCTTTTACAGAGGAAATACTTTTACAAGACTCATGTTTGTTTTCTCAAATTACATCCGTTTCCTGCAGGAAGAGAAGAGGGAGTTGTTTTTTCTATTTTTTCCATACCTGACAGTTATGATTTTAGGTCTTCTTATTAGTTTAAAATCTAGAATTACATTTGTATTAAACATCTCATTTTATGGGAACAAATGTGTTTACTGTACTTGTTGTTTACAGTTAGTTTATTGTGAGTTACCAACAGTACATGCCAATTCCTTAACCTACAAATTATTACACTAATAAAGTTTCTTGTACATCGTTTTGCTAATATTCCCATCACTGTGACAGATGAAAAACAGATTCACAGGGTATAACTATTCCATAAAGCTGGAACACAAGACAGGAGTACGACACAAACCCTAGTCTCCAATGATCCCTTTCTTGAGATGCTAAATGTCATTGTGAATTATGAAGTGAGTGCTCTATCGTTCCTGTTTGGCTGTAATGTCTTTGGGTGGTGGTTCTCGATGCAGGTGATTTCTCAAGATACCATCTTGAAATTAAAATAATCAATATAGCAATCTGGTCATGTTGATCTTAAGGGACAGCTTTATTAATTGGCAGTTTCTGCCCAGAAGTTGAACCATTGATGTTTGTCATTTGTTTCATCAAATTGCTTAGCACATAATGTATATTATTTCAATGATTCTTGAGTGCAGATGGTCCTTGGTGTATTACATGAAATACAGTGTGTGTGTGTGCAGTGTAAATACAGTGTGTGTGTGCAGTGTAAATCAAAATAAATCCATGTTGTGTTTTTTGTGTTGCATTAGAATGGAAGGGTCAACAAGATATTTGTGCATTTAGCAATATCCAACAAGTCTTGTCAAATTGGACGTACCCCCCCAAACTGCTTCCCCCTTTTCGAATTAAAGTCAGTGAATGGAGACAATTTGTGCTCAACCAAATAGTTTCTGGCTCTAATCCGATTCTGCAGCGACGTCCTCGTAAAGATCACAATCACTTTGTCAGGTCACTCACATCAATGAGGTTGTAATTATTGTGATTGTGGAAGACTTTTGTCTCTGAAAGACACATTCAGCCGTAACCACTATTTTTCTCACCTCACCCTGGATTCTGACAAATAACCATGTCTGGTTTGGTCAAATAAAAGATCTCAGCTCTGTCTCTCTGATTTACTGATTTATTCATTATGAATGAATAAATCATCTGCAAAATTGGAATCTATAATGCAGCCAAAAGACTTAAATGCAATAAAACCCTTATGAAATGAAATGAATACTGGGTAGTTTGATTTCATTGAAACTCAATATGTGATCTTCTATTTAGAATGATTTGGCTGGAGCCAAAAAGTGTTAAAGCATGGCTAGAGCCAAGTGGTTTAAAGAAAACTTTGGGATTTTTCAACCTGGACCCCATTTTCTCATAATTTGGGGTCTAACTAATGCAGACAACAATTTTTGACATTGGTCCAGTATTGAGCAAAACGTCTGCAATGTAACCCTTTAGGGCAATTGTGCCCGTCAATGTACATCCTCTAAAAGTGCTTTTTGCCACTGACAACACAACATTATGGAAATGATCCCTACAGAGAAATAAACCTTTTTCTTTACCTTTCGCTTGATCCGGGGTTTGTTTGTTATTGTGTCTAACCAAGTATCGCTCAAGGAGAAATCTTGCGCTGAAATCCCGCAAACATTGTTGAAATCAGTTAAATATTCAGCCATGACTTTGAAAATCCTTTAGATAACAAGAAGGTACGCTTTCTGTAGTCCAACACAACAAACTCTCACTTGCACTCACGTTTCTACTGTTCTCTCCTGCAACAACTCAACTCTTCTCCTTGAGCGAGACTTGGTTAGACACAATAACAAACAGATTGGATCGAGCGAAAGGTAAAGAAAAAAGGTTTATTTCTCAGTTTATTTCTCTATCACAGCCTGTCAGTGGCAAAAGCTAGCACTTTTAGAGGACGTACATTGACGGGCACAATTGCTAAAGGGTTACAATGCAGACGTTTTGCGGCTGTGTTCTTGCTCAATACTGGACCAATGTCAACAATTGTTGTCTGCATTAGTCAGTTAGACCTCAAATTATTCGAAAATTAGGTTGAAAAAACCTGAAGTTTTCCTTTAAATCATAGTGTGTGTGTGTGTGTGTGTGTGTGTGAATGACTGAGTGAGATCGATGCTTTGACAGCTTAAGGAAGGAGTCTGTGTGTTTTAAGAAGACAAATACTGTCTTCATAGTACCTGCAGGATTCAGCTGTCTCCCATCAGCAGGCTAAGCTTGTCGTATGTGTGAGACATGTATTCTGTGCTGGGATATTGGTTCGCACTTTGACTATTTGATAACTGAGTTTATGACATGATGACCTTACCCCTGGACAGACAGCTAAAAAAAAATATATATATATAATAGTGCTGTCAGTTAAACGCGTTATTAACGGCGTTAACTTAAACCCATTTTAACGGCGTGAAATTTTTAAACGCGTGATTAATGCGTCACAGTAAGACTTGTAGTTCATGTTTACAGTAGGACTTGTAGTTCATATCTACGGTAGGACTTGTAGTTCATATTTACAGTAGGACTTGTAGTTCATATCTACGGTAGGACTTGTAGTTCATATTTACAGTAGGACTTGTAGTTCATATCTACAATAAGACTTGTAGTTCATGTTTACAGTAGGACTTGTAGTTCATATCTACAGTAGGACTTGTAGTTCATATCTACAGTAGGACTTGTAGTTCATATCTACGGTAGGACTTGTAGTTCATATTTACAGTAGGACTTGTAGTTCATATCTACAATAAGACTTGTAGTTCATGTTTACAGTAGGACTTGTAGTTCATATCT
>OMKN01022488.1:0-14383 GCA_900302345.1 Melanonus zugmayeri
TAAGCATGACATAAACACACACACACACAGCCATATACATAATTACCGATGGAACCCTCACACACAGGCACATACACACACACCATACATACACACACACACACACACACACACACACACACACACACAGGAAGAAAGAAGTTTGGGGTTAAAAGATTGAAAGACCAATATTAGTGGAATAAAGACAGTGTTAACCTATCAAATGAATACTTTTTTTAATTTATTTTTTTACATATTCTTTTCTTGACTTCTTGACTTGAATATTCAACCGATTTCAACCGCTAAGCATGACATGAAAACAAGACACTCGACATGACTTGCCTTTTTCTATGTGCTGCTTTCCTGTGAAACAGCTGTTTCCATGGAAATAGATCCAGCCAATGAGAGAACTCCTGGTGACGGTAGTGGATGATGCAGGTGCTGAGCGTGACAGACCCAGAAATGTTTACTGATGTAACCTGAAGGCACATACAAAAAAAAAACATACCAAGAGAATGTGTCACGTGTCTGAACGTTATTTTTTATTATTATTTTTCCAATGGACTGATAAATATATAGAAATACAGTTTATCAGATAACCACAGGTTAGTCGTACCTTCAGATCCGTCTTGAGAGTGTTCAGGCAAAGTATTCGTTGTCTACTTTGAGAGAGCAGAAGCCCGTCTGTAGAATATCAATGAAAATTATTAATTATTATAATTATAAAAAATATATATATTATGGATTTCTAGGCATACAGACTTCCTCACTGCTAGCAGTTTGTCTGTGTGTCTGCCTCCTCACCTTCCAGAAGGAACTCTAGGCTGCTCTGGGGGAAGCTGAGTGTGGGGGTGAAGCTCTCCAGGGACAGCTGGTCCTCCTCACGCCCATAGCTGACCTTCAGAGACTTGAGAGTCCAGTTCAGGTGTCTGCATGAGGCGGAAGAAGTGCAACGTCAAAGGGAAACAATAATAATTAAAACTCACTTTGATGCAAAAATTGACTTTTTTGACTTTATGAATAATTGGACAATGACTTGTCATCAAAAGTAACACTTTCAACTTAAACTCAAACAAATCGCTGGATAAGTCGACAACCAGAATAATAATTATCTGCAAGCCCTGCATTTTACGTTTTTTCAAGACATAAACACAATGACTGACTTTACCTTTTCTGGCTCTGCATGGACAGAGTTATGTTGGTATTTTCAAATTCCACGTTGACGTTCTGAGGAATTAGCTGATGGAACTTTTCAACTGCTTCCGTTTGAATGAACTGCTCATTCTCACAGACTGAAAGATTATAAATTGATTACATTTTTATCAGTAGAAATGTGGCAATGTATTCTTTAAAAATACAGTTGTATAGCCTGCTAGTAAACAAATGCCTGCTAGTCCTCACCCAAATACACATAGGGGTCACTTTCCCTTGCCATCATTGAAAGATTACTTCAACCACAGTAATAGATATAGTTACCAGGTCCCATTGTTAATGGTAATAAGCGGTTATATGTTAAATGGCTTTTAGTTCTAATATTGAACTGCACTCAAAATATGCTAGAGAAATAGTATAGCAAAATGTAAGATGGGGTTTAGAGTAAAAAGCAATAGTGATTATTGATTGCCATTTCATTAAAGTTGAATCACTGTTTGGACTGACAGAACGTGGAAATATTTTATGATGTCATTTAATGCTGTTTCTTGCTCACCAGACTGCCTGCGGGGGCTTCTGGAGGGAGGTGGAGGCAGCAGGAGCTGGCTGAGAAACAGGCCCTCGTGCAGCTCTGCTAGCAGATTCCTCACACTCAGCGACAGAGAGCCTGGCTTCATGTCTGGTAGGCTCACGTCCCCAGACAGGCCCAGGCTAAGGGACACCTCAGCCATACATATGTCCTTCAACAGACAAAGATGATGTTCAGTGGACAAACTAACAAAAAAATGAATTTGTCGATTTGTGTCAAACGCGAGACATGCTTTGTGTGTGCCTACCTTTTGACTGTTTTTGAGCACCTTGCTGCTTAACTGCCCAGCCGTAAAGTCCCAGGCCAACCTGAAATATGTAGTGAAACAAAATAGGTTGGCATAGATTTATTAAAGAAATTAAAAATGACTAGTCAATTAGCAGACACTTTTATCTGACAGTGATTCTTTTTTGTCAATGAGCAGACAGGGGTTGGTTAAGTATTTTGATCAGTAAGTGTGGATTGTATGGTTACCGTTTACTCTGATGGTCAAGTAACAAGGCGAGGCCAGCGACCGTCATGTGCCACAGAGACTCTGACAGGGAGAGGTTCAGTACCATCACACTGATGGAGTCCATGTGGAAAGACATCAGCTGAGAAAACGAGAGAGAGAGAGAGAGAGAGAGAGAGAGAGAGAGAGAGAAGGCGTTTAGTAAACACGTGTTAGAAAAAGAACCTGAACCGCAAAGAACCTGTCAGAACCAGTCTGACCCAGTCCATCATTGTGAGTGACCTTGTTCTTATCAGTCAATACATTCAGGTTAAAAATGTAGTGTCCCAAACTCACAAAGTTGATCTTTGAAAAATACAACAACACAAAACCTCCCTACAAAGCATAGATCAAGATCTCAGGAGGTTATTTTCCAAACCAACAAATATGGGTAATTCAATAGGCCAGTCAGATAAGGTAAATCAAGCAGTTGTTGACACAACAGTTTGGTGTATTTTACGTTTCAATAGTCTCAGAAATCATTAACAGCCATCTTAATTCACTTAGTAAAAAGCAAACAGCTGGTTCAATGTAACCTTGCCTTTGTGAAGTGCATATGCAGCATTAAAAAACAAACACTCAGCTCACCCTACATAGAAAAGTACCACGCACTCAACAAACGACAACAAATACAGACCTAGATTCCTTTGTTTTGGGGAAGAAAGAAGCAAGAATGCATACCTGTGAAAGCAGGCGTAGCGTGGTGGGGTTGATCTGTATCTTCCCTGGGTTCCTCCCATTACTCTTCTTCACCACGGTCCTCAGAGGAGCTTCCAAATCAAACCTGACCCGGGTCTCTCCAACACATAGCGCCAGGTACCTCCTGGAAGCATTTATAATACACATCAATGGAGAAGTAGGTTTAAAGAACCAGAGATCTTTATCTATAGAGTTTCTAATCTGGTCTGGACACTATCATCTCATAGAGAAACAATTGGCACTACTTACGGCAAGTCCTGGTTCAAGAGCTTACTTGAGATCCATATTCTATCAATTTCCTGTGATAAAAATGTGACATAACATTTATAACTGATAGAGTATATAGCAGTGTTTCCCCTACCATTCCCCAATGTGTAAACCTAGGGGAAACACTGTATAGTATGTGTTCTTGGAAAAGGGCATCTCTCAGACCAAGGGCATAACCCCCGGCTCAGAAATGTCAGGTAAACACAGCTTAAGCAGTGACCTACCAGAGTGTGCTGGGGATGAAACTGGATACTTATTCCTCGGACCGAAAACAGGCCGACTGACTTGATACTTAGCTCAGCATTTAGTGAGTTCTGAAAGAATCGCACTGCCAGAGTGCATATAAGCCACCTGTGGGAACAACATCTATCAGTCTTCACACATGAGCATTTGGACGTATTCTGTCCTTTATCTAGTTAGGTACACAAAAAAATGCATAGAATGAAGTCTGGATGTATCTGATAAAGCCTGAACTGTATCATACACTGTATATGACATTATACTTTCTGTAATCATTTGTTCGACATGTGCATTTAATTGCATCATTGTACTCTCTTGGGCAAGTTGTCACTTGTGTTTCTGCACTTGCTTGTCCTGTTCCAGCTTCCAGACTACAAACATACACAATATCCTGAAGGAAAATTGTGTACTAGATATGTTATACCACATGAACACAGCGTTATGTTGTAATATCAGGTGTGGTGAAACATGTCGGATTAAAACGTGGTTGAGGTGTGTCAAGTCTTATTTTAAAAAGGAATATAAAGGCAAATAAAGACTATGACGTGACCACGACAAACAATAAAAGCTCTTACCTGAAGATCAGGGAAAATATAAACGTTATGCCAAAGATCAAAACTCCCAAGGAACATATCAGCAACAAAGACATCTTGCCCCAACTAACTAGTTGACACCCAGTCTTCGGTCATGTGGCAGGGTGCCGTCGTCTTCTGTCAGCTGCTGTCATGGTGGGAAACATCAGCCCATATTAAACAGAACTGGAGGCATGCAAACGACTGGATTTAGTACTAGAAAAACAGTAGTGCGATAGTGGATGTCATGAAGTACAACACCTCATAGTAGATAAGCAGCTGCGTTGACTACATGTCAAAAAGCTCGACGTTCGCTGCCATAGTTGACAGAACACTAACCGAGAGACAAACAGCGACTATAACCCGAATGGAGTTCAAACGCCAGGCAACATCTGTGATATAGTCGTGAATAAAACATAAGGCTATATCTATTCTTGGTTGCATATAGTTTGAGAGCAACCAGTTCTTGTTCTGCCCCTTCAGACCCAGAGACCAGTTAGCACTAACAGCCACGTAGCTGGCCTCGAAAAATGAATGACAACAACGTTTACCATTAGTTATTAGCTGGGGTTTAGGCTTGTCGTGCTATAACTAGCAAAGTTAGCTTAGCGCAATAACTAGTTATATGCAGCTAGCAGTGCAATCCTAAAGGTGTGAACTAAAATATTTTTTGAACACGTAACATTTTAACCGCACAACTTACCCTTTCTTTTAATCTAGGGTAACATGTTCAGTTGCTTTTACGGAGCAGCGCCCGTAACGCTACGCAGTCCTACAGCCCCCCCGAAGACAGTGCTCTTATTCGGGTAAACACAGGAAACTGAACCGCTAGCCTCGCTTCACTCGGCACTGTATCCCGGTGTAGCTTCTGCTAGCATCACATTTGATTTGCTTTTGAAACGGGCCAATAGCGCCACCTGTGGCAAGAAAAGGAAAGGCTTGGGCAAACCTATCAGCCGTTCACACAGACAGCTATTCACGCTATTTCACTAAATGGCAACACATAAATAAGAAAGAAAGAGGAAGAAAGCATTTAATACATTGTCAATTTATTTCACATGTTCAATATTGTACAAGAATTACACATGTGTATTTTCTGGTCTCTTATATAGACAGGGATTCATAGATTTCAAATATATTCACCGATTACTACGGCTATCACGGCTCATATATCAATCAAATATTAACTCAGTTGTCCTTGTTGCACTTCCTTGTCACCTGTTGTTTTGAGTCACTGTTGTGTTGAGTCACTGTTTTCCACCATAAAATTAGCATACGACGGTTCCATATTCACATTACAAAGAAGTGGTCCTTTCTACCAAGTTTAACATAATACTTTAACAGTACAATTCTCTGATAATTCGTTCAACAGAATATTCAGACAAACATTTTTTTTTTGTGAAACTGTTGACAGAGCCGAGTAGAGATTTCCATTCAGCCATTTGTTTCTCATGCTGAAGCTTTCTGTCTGTTATGTTTGGCAAACCACTCATCACTCTTATCTTCTGCCATGGCCTGGAAACAAATAAAATAAAGAATGCATTGAACATTTTTGTGACCAATGTTTCATATCAACCAAAATTAAATGTTGGATCAATACAAACCTTATCAAGCAATGCGTTTCCATTGGGATCCACCTTAGAAAGTTCCCTAAAGGCCTCATCTCCTACAAAGCATATCTCGTGGGTATCCTTAAAGACATTAATGTATATATTGTTATGGAAAAATACATAATGAATAGCTCAAATATGATGTTATGTAATCCACTTACTGGGTCTGCCAAAATGACAACTTCTACTGTAGCCTTTCCTGGCGTATCCAGGCTGACCAACGGTGTAAGGATTTTCTGATTTTCCTTCTTCATCAGGGCTTCCAGCTCAGGTAGCTAAAGAGGCAAATTTATTTACAACCATTTTTCTTTGATTCAAAGCTGAACAGAAATAAAGAATGAGTGATAGTAAATGGGTGTATTATGAATTATTATACCTGTTCTCTTGGGCATGAAAATGCTATTCTTCCAAAAGCTGTTCCATGGTCTATACTCCCACCAATATCGTGAAGTGCAAGCTTACACTAGATAAAGAAACAACACATACATGCACACACGCACGCACACACAATACACAATACACTTCTCTTACAGTGTTATTAATTCAATTCAAGGGTTAGTTACAGCTATATTCAGAATCAGAATCAGACTTTTATAAGTGAAATACAATAATAATAAATAACAATATACATATGTAAATAAGAATACAATAAAACACAATATACCTAATGTAAAAATACAAGAAATGCAACAATGTACAATATAAATATGTAATGTAAGTGTATCAAAGTGTCGAGTGTATGTGCAATGTTAGAAAAGTGTCAGGTGTATGTGTGTATGTGCTGTTCTACAAGTAGTACCAGGTTTATTGCACTAATAAGTTAAATGTTAAATGTAAGTAATTTAAGTGTAACGGAAATGGGTGGAGTCCAGCCAAGTAAGCCGGGGGCCAGACTATTGACTCTATAGTATATTAATATAGTATTAAGATGCCACATATTAATTTTGACTCACCTGCTTGTCTTCATATCCAAACAGTACGATTTTCTTTTCCTCGTTCTTCTCCAACACCTTCATCCCCAGAAGAGCAGTCCAGTAGCGGGTTGATTTAGGAAGGTCTGACACGCCCAAACAAACCTTCTGCACTGGATCTTGTTTCAGGTGAAGAATTAAGTGTCAATACGTATGTTGTACATTGTATCAATAGGGCTTGCCTTGTACATCAGAATGCATCATGAGATTTCTATTACTGCAACTGTATGTCTGATGTGTTTTTGTGATTGAATACATTTATTTTTGTATTGTATTATTTGAAAAATGAATAAAGAAAGTTAAAAAAAAGAATGCATCATGAGATTTTTTGTTGCCGATACTCCACTATATTGAGAGGACTCAAGAGAGTTATAATACTAATCCTAAATCAACGTAAATATACTGTTTTGCCACGTCTTGCATGAGAAACACTGTAGCAGTTTCAAACACAATATCCCCCATAATGACAAATCATTTCACGATGAATTACTAAACAATTACCAAAAAACATTACTACTGACATAATAACTAACATCCCAATGCTCTACTGCATGGATAATAGCCTTTTCTTGTAACCAGCTTTACTAGGGCTGTCTCAATTCCTTTATTACAACAATTAATATGTTAATAATAGTATAATTTAGGCATTACAATGCATTATTTAATTATTGGTGCACAATTCTGATCCATTTCCAGAATAGCAGCAATCCAGTGTAGGAAAGAAGAAGTACAATACGTTTTGCAATGATTTCCTGGTCAAATATGCTTGTGAAACATTATTTGTCAAACAATGTTGTTTGACAATTATGTTATGGTTCAGTTCTAAGTTGTCTTCAAAATCAGGGAACAACAATACAGTCTATATAATGTTAGTGCCGAAACCATGGAGACACAAAAGAAGCCCAGACTCTCACCACTGGTTGGCTGCTCTTTGTCCACCAGGTAGAAAGGATATCCTCCAGGGGCCTCTGTACGATACAGAGCTTCCTCTACCTCAGTGAGGGGCCATCCAAGACGCTTTGCGTTTCTCACAGCTTGGCTTGATTGCACAGTCAATCCCTGATATAATAAGAAAGCAATACCATATACTTTACTATTTCAGAATGATGTATTGTTATCATGATTTACTGACTGGCTGTAAAGTAAACCCGCTTTTTGCTGACCTGGAAGTCATTGCCGAGGTTATACTCTCCCACGCCATAATTGTATGTCAGTTCAACAACGAAATGGTCATCCTCTGGACCAAAGCCGACCATCGTCTTGCTCCATTTCCCATCATAAGGCCTACAGATAGCACCAGCAAGATATTACAACGGTGTCGAATATATCTTGTTCAATACACTGAGCCAAAGTTCAAGAGCAGGTTGGACATTGAGCATATCATGGTACCCATTGCAAGTTGCTTTGCAGCCTTCTTCAAACTCTTCATGGCGTAAAATCTGAAACGATGAAGGAAGACATTAGTAAACATCTGCCCACGACGGTCGATCATTTCCATAATTATAACTGAATGTAACAATGCCATGCAATAGATGTCAACACAGGTCGTCATCGCCAGCAATGTAGAAGTGAATACAAGAGTTTTGACACAAGCAAGTAAAAGTACCTTCATGCCCAGAACATCTCGGTAAAATGTGGCTGTTTTAGCCCTATCGCCAACTTTAAAAACAAAATGCAACATTCGTCTCATTGCCATTACAGCAGCAGCAGCAGATCCTGTCAAAGTAAAACGAGACGAATGATACCGATCTACGCTGAGGTGTGCGATTGGAGATCCTGGATATCGACGTTTCTGACATCGACTTGGATAAGTAATACAGTGGGCGACTAAATGTTAGATACATATTGTATAATTAAAATATGAATACACATAAATGTAATATTTTTTTGTGTTAAATGTGATTATAATACACGACACTGCGTTATTAGTTATTAGTTAGTTATTAGTAGTATTAAAAAAATATATATATAATTGAAACGCCAAACATGGCGGCGCACATGAGAAGTGTGGCGTTTCTGCTCTCCACAGAACGTAACGCATTGCTAAGAAAAGCGTGCGATTACACCGTTGAATCAAAGAGGTATGTGCGTGGATTGAGAAGGACACCGGTCAAGGTTTTGTTTCCCGAAAGCAACAGGGAAGCTGTAGCTCCTCGGGTATCTCAGGTTCGGAAAGAACCAAAGCCCACTCCAAAGGCTGCTGGAGTAAAGAATAGCTCCACCACGGCAGCGATCATCCCGAGCAACGCGTCGCCTATATCGGAGCAATCAAACATCACAATGTCAAAAGACCGAATTGGAGGACTTCGTTTCGAAAAAGCCTTTCCCGGAGACAAACGACTGGCGTGAGTTAGTTGGAAATCATTTGAGTGTATGCATAGCCTTTGATTGTATTTGACTTTGGTACAAAGCTAGTAGGCCTAACATGATTTAATAACCAATCGATTGTTTATCATTCGATTTATCGTTTTCATTTTGAATGTGCAAGACAAATGGTTTTCTGTAACATGGTTATGTTATCCAAATGTCTCGGAATACAAATGTGACCCAAACATGTCCAAGGGCACGCATCCAACCAAACTATACAACCAGTGTCAGTGTAATGTCCAAATGTGAATTGTCACCGCACCTTTTATTTGATTAATACATCTCACTTAAAACAAGTTTTACGTTTTAATTCAAATCTAATACTGTTTCTTCCTTGTCCTTCTCTTCTCCCCAGGAGGGTGGTGAGTATTGCCAGGTCCAGGACATTTCGAGAGCACCAGGGTAAGATCCTTCTGGAGGGAAAGCGCCTGATCTGCGATGCCCTGGAGGCTGGAGCCAACCCACAGATGGTGTTCTTCAGCAGAGTGGAAAGGCTGTGTGAGCTACCCCTCAACAAGCTAAAGAGAGCCACACTCGTTAAAGTCAAGTTTGAGGAAATCAAGATCTGGTCAGAACTTGTGGCTCCACAGGGGGTGATCGGTGAGTTTTCCTCCTTCAGAAGTGGGCAGAAAGAAATGATTGGTCCAATAAGACAATGTGGTCATACGTTGGCTTGTGTTAAACTAGTGTTATTATACAGCTGTAATGCTCTATTCTGGGCTGGGATAGTGTTATCCCAGCCCAGTTAGTTATCCTAGATTCGGCCCCTAAACGACAGGGTAATGCCGTAAACGTTAGGGACAGGAGTAGTGCACTGTACGTAGTTCCTCTTGTCCCATGGCGTCTTGGCTGGTTGATATATTGTTACACTAGGATGCTGATTTGATTCACTAATTGGCACACTTGTATCTAAAGCAACTGCAGTGAAATCAGATACAGGCCATAAGTAGCAGGTAAGGGTTAAACCCAAGCCACAGCACTATCTGGCCCTTATGCTGTTCTTGCAAATGGGAAGCATCAAGGAATTCAGTGTTCATCCTAGCTGACCAGTAATTTCCTCCTTTCTCCAGCCATATTCTCTCACCCGAATGCGGAGAGGTTGACCTTCCCTCAGACCCGTCACACCGTGCCGTTGTCTCTGATCTGTGACAACATCAGAGACCCTGGTAACATGGGAACCATCCTGCGCTCTGCGGCCGCTGCCGGCTGCCAGGATGTCCTGCTCACCAAAGGTAAGGTCATTGACTTTAAAACGACCGTGAATGACAAACTGAGAAAACTATGTATTCTCCTATAGGCTGCGTTGATGCCTGGGAGCCAAAAGTGTTGCGTGCGGCGATGGGCGCCCATTTCCGCCTCCCCATCTACTCCAGCTTGGACTGGAAGGACATCGGAAGTCACCTCCCCAAGTCCATGTCCGTCCACGTGGCCGATAACTACTGCGGCCCTGGGAGTGTAGAAGACGAAAAAGAACATCATGCAAAGGTTAACACGTCTACCAAACCCTTGAAGGCGGGAGACTACGGCTGGGTGAGCACGAGGAGTGGACTACAGAACGCCGACTACGAGGAGTATGATTCAGACTACGATGATGAAGCTGCCGGACTTTCGCTTCCTCGCTTGGATGCCCTGCATTACCACGAGAGATGGGCTCACCAGCCGGCGACAGTGGTGATCGGCGGTGAGACGCACGGGCTGAGCTTGGAGTCGGTGGAACTGGCGGAAAAGACAGCGGGCCGAAGACTGCAGATCCCCATGGTACCTGGCATGGACAGTCTGAACTCGGCCATGGCGGCCAGCATCATTTTGTTTGAGGGCAGGAGGCAAATGTTGAACTCGTTGGAGACTTCTGGAAAGAAGGGGATGGGCAAGGTGAAGTTGGAGAGGTGGTTCATATGAGTGTATTTGTTTTTCTTGAGGATTCATCCATCCATCCATCTGATTTATAAGATGTTTGTCTCTTCAAAGCCTGAAGGTATACATTTTTCTTTGTAGTGTGAGATGTTTGACTGTCCAGTAAATATATTAACAATTTGGCCTCCTCTGTAAATAAAACAATATATTACACCACACAAATCTGTTAGTATACTGTATATACACCCTCTGTAGAGCTGCACTGATAATAGCTTTAAATAGGGTAATTACAAAAAGCATCTGATTGATTACAAGAACCATATTAAGCTAAATTACACAAGAAAAATTACTTGAATTTCTGCTTTTGGGACAGAAGCATGTTTGTGTCTGAGAATGTATTGAGTGATGGATTGTCACTAAGCTTGGACTTTGTAAAGACATTAGAAAGTGATATCTGCTTATCACAGCTACAGTAAATGTAGCCTTATATCTGTAGTTATTTATTTCACCACAAGGAGGTGCACAAAACCATACCTGGCCAATTGTAGCATAACGTTAAAAAAAAGGAAATTAAATACTTGCACACTAAGGTCACAATTGTAAAAGTTTCTTCCCCAATAACATGCCAATTGGGTTATAGTTGTGCTTGATACTATTGAAAAACCTTAATACATACAAAAACCTTTTGTAGCTGAGAATGCAAGTGTAATTTGTGCTTGACAGTGATTTTTTTTAATGATTGTGAAGTCATGAGTTGAGATACAACCTGGCAATGGCAAGAAGTTATACATTCATTTTACAATTTCTTCTCAAAACACGTTTTGCCTTTTGAATCAGAGGGATCTTCACTGAAAATCCTCATATGTTGTGAGATGAGAACCACCATAACAATAAGGATAAGACGCAGGATTAAGTTAAGCCTATTCCTAGAACATTGTTTTTTTACGGTATGTGCAGTCAAATACTTAACATAGAATGGCTTAAAAAGCAGACAGCTACACCCAACTGGCTTATTAGCACATGTGTATGGTGAATATTTAATTTGCCGTCACTCCATTCTTTCTCGGCATGTATCACAAAACAAAATGTAACAAGGGTCTCGCCGCAAAGTAAATATCTAGGTCCATTGGTTCACTCGCTGGTTTCTTCTAGGATTAGGAACTGCTATTGAGTGGGGGAAAAACAAAAACAAATGATAAATGCTCGACTGCAGACCAAAAAGATAATATATATAAATACATATATTTATATATATATTACTGTAGGGGCTATAGTCAATGCAAGGCACCACAGGAGAAGAAAGGGACAAGTCAAAAAAAGCATATGTAAAATGTCAGTTAAAAAGTCTCTTAACAGTCTGACAAAGTGGGAGAGCTGGGGAAAGAGGGCGATAGCAACAGGGTGCTTGAGGGGGGGAACGGAGGACTTTGAGTCTTTAGATGTATGGGGCCGTTCCATCCTTATATGGGCTCTGGCTTGAGCTTCTCCGCCAGGAAGTCGCTGACGAACTGGTCGACGACGCCCTGCGTGATCTCCTCCACGTCGCGGACGTACTTGGCCCGCGCCGACATGTCCAGGATGGTGAGCAGAGGGGCCGCCTCCGGCAGGTTGGTGTAATCCCGCAAGGAGTCCGTCATGTCGTCCTGTAGGGGGGGGGAGTGGGACTATTTAGAGATGTTGCAGGGTGCACTCAGTTTGGTTCAACATACAATTGTGTTCAGGTCAAATTGATTTTGAGAAAAAATAAACAACCTAGGTCGATTGAACTATAAGTGGATAAATTCTTTCTCTTTAAACATGATTCTGGATAATTTTGACCGGCAATGATGGCTGTGGTGAAAAAGTCACATGTGCAGGCTATGTGAACTACATACTAATCTAATTTACATGCAACCTACATACAAACCCACCATGCAAACGTAATCAGCACCTTATGTTGTTTAGATATGCATTGCATTAGATAGGTATGTATTAGATATGTATTTAACCAGGTAAGTATCGTTCGATAAACCGTGGCATATTAGGGTTGCTCAACGGCAGGGTGCTTTTCCTCTCTCTGTGCGTTAAGGGCTTTAGGGGGTTAGGGGCTATCATACAACCTCCTGTTTAGCAATAGCACTGAGAATGGCCAGGGGAGGCTGTTAACAATCCTATTCACCTTTTAAGAAGGCTGGGGAAATCAGACACACCATATAGTCTATTTAAAGATATGTGGTCAGTAGTGCATGTACATGCACATGATTCATGTTGGAATGCCTTTAAAAATGCCCTGTGGGGTTGTATTTCTGTTGTGGAGACACACCATTTTTCTTTTTCAAGTTTACCCCCCTCCACCCTCCCACAAAAGGTTATTTTACTGTTCACATACCTGAGGCTTAATCACCTTTCACCTTTTTACAAGTTAGGATTACAGCTCTGTCAACCATAGGGGACATGTATAAATCACTTTACCACCACAGCAGACAGGCCGGCAGCGCCTTTTTAAATGAAACTCACTCGGAAGCGCCATAAAAAGACCGTAAAACGGAAACAACTGAATGGCTATCAAGTCGGCCTCTGTGTCAGTACCGCCTTCGCGGAGGTTTCTTCTTTAAACGCTTCACACTCTACAAGAATTCCAGAATCCCCCCCCCTCGATAGAAGAGATTAGTACGTATGTTGACTTGTTCCAGGTCACACATTTTGACAGGTTCAACTGTAAATCTACTCTCACAATCTCTCACTTCCTCAGGCCGGGAATCCTGATTTCCCCTCAGCTTAGCCAGTCTGGGCCAGGGAGCGAGAGAGAGCTAAAACAGAGAGATCGAAGAAAGATTGAAAACACTTTGGTCTTTTTCATGTGGAAAAGAAAAAAAGTGTATTTGGCAGTTGAGAATGGAATGGCCAGGGGAGGGTGCTGTTGTAACTAAGAGATCTGACAAGACAGAAGGGGTCTGTGAGGTTGGGCCCATACAGTTATGGCTCTATGATTTATGATTCAATATGTGAACTGTCATAACAATGTTACAGGGTACATCCCCCACCCCCCAGTACTTATTTTAACTCTCAAGTTAACTTCTAAGATCTCGTTGTGGGGCCTTTCTCCCATATCTCAAATATAGCTGTCCTTAAATGAATCCCCTTTGACTCCTAATTTAAAAGCTACAGTGTAAAGCTTTAATATGGAAACCACATGAGCTACATTATGGTATTGTTGTGACACTGTCCTCCAACTCATTCCATTGTATCACAAAGCAAACGTGGCTGACCGGTTTGCAATTGATCAGATAAAAGTCATTAATCCCAGACAGGAAATTTGGGATGAAAGTAAACACAACTAAGATCCATTACGATAATAAGCAGAGGATTAACCTAATTGTTTGTTTTCCCCTGCAAACACAAGGGTTCCATTGTGTATGCTGATCTTCTATAAATCATACTGTGGAGTAGATATGCATCTCCTGGGCACGCACACGCACACGCACACGCACGCACGCACACGCACACACACACACACACACACACACAGAAGTGGTGACACAGAAACCCCACATTCTGTCACCATGGCCTTTTCCAGCTTTCCAGAGCCCTCAGATATGAAGAGATGTAATCTG
>OMKN01022489.1:0-10907 GCA_900302345.1 Melanonus zugmayeri
GGAGCAGGTGAGCAGACGCCGGCGGGGAGGGAAGGCGGCGATGTCCCCGGGAAGAAGGACTTTAGAGGGTGTTCACACGTGGAAGGAGCGGAATATATCACACTGATGCCGCGGTGACATTACATCCAGCTAGCATAGCTTAGCTCGGCGGCTAAGCTCGCTAACCCGCGGTTGTCCTTTCTATGGCGGCGCCGTGTGTGTGTTTTATTTGTAGGCTTCGCCGCTGTGGGAAAACAGTGGGAAGTTTGTTTTGCTCTGCAACTTGTGGCGATTGTGTGGCTGTGAGTGTGTGTGTGTGTGCTAGCCGCGTTAGCTGGTGTAGCCGCTACCGCTGGCATTCATTACAAACCGACACGAAATCAAAGCTAGCCGATTAGCCTACTAGCTTACGGAGACGTTTCATATGGAGACCCCGTGTGTGTGTTGTGGGCTCGCGCCGCCGCACGCGCACACACACCTTGACCTGGCCAGGTGCAATAGCGTGCACGCGCCCGTGTCCCAGACAAAGGGCGCGCGTGCAGGTAACCACACGGTATTGTGGGTAATTGATAATTGCGCCAGACCAACCAATTGCGATTAAAATGGGAAAATAAGAGAATAATAGGGCTAAGGTTTCCTTAAAGTTGTTGTTTGGTAGCAGCAGAATGACTTCTTATTCATTAGGCAAATAAAGAGGGTGATTGGACGGGTAATTATTGCGTTTCACAATTGTTTCAGAAAATTGGCAATATTTTTTTGATATATATTGGTTTCCATGGAGATAAATTGGGTGAATGAAGTGTGTGTGTTCTGGATGTCTTGTGATGAGGGGAGGGATGCTGTGGGATGCAGGTGTGTTTGAGCTGAGATTTGGAAGTTTGTGTCACGGTCTGTCTAGACAATCTTGGGTGTTATAAACAAAACCCCTAAAAAAAACAAGAAAAACAATCCGCTATTGTTACCTGGATGTAAAGTAATCCAGACATGCCTTTTGGGAAATACATCTCCACTCTTTGTCTTGTTCATCCTCAAACCTAGCCTGATGGATGGGGGGGGGGGGTTGGTGCACGTTGTGTGGTGCCAGACGTGGATTGTCATTGACACTAGTTGAGTAGCCTTTATGTTTTCGATGACTTTATATTTTAACCTCGTCATGCCTCCATCCAGTAGCGGATGACTCATCACAATCATAGCGGTTTACTTTACAGACGCATTGTGAGCCGTTAGTATTGACTCATCAGGCAGACTCTCACCCGAAGCGACCTGCAGTGAATTCAGATACAGGTCATTAAGGATCAGGTAGGGGTTAGGGGGTGTCTTGCTCAAGGATGCCTACAGGTAGACTGGATGTTGGGGCTCAAACCGAACCGAACCAAACAGAACTTTTCGGCTTGGAGTCAAACACCCTGACCACTAGACTATCCTGACCAACCAACTATCAGTTGGATATATCTCTGTGCCCCTAGCTGATATGCACTGCGTGAATAATCCAATCATTGTGTGTGTGTGTGTGTGTGTGTTTTTCAATCAAGCATGGTGTGTGTGTGATAACCGGGGTCTGCTCCGTTGTTTCCACTGCTCATCCAGCAGCTTATTGGATGCCAGCCGGACTGTTGCAGATCTGTAGCTCCGCCCCTTCAAGACGACCAGTTAGGAAAAATCAAGCTTTCCTGCAGAAGTAGCAGGAAATGACCTGGGTCCTAAAGCCAGTTGTTTTATAATGTAGTCTGGAAGTTTGCATAACTGCGACAGTCTGACCAGCTGTCTTGTCTATCTGCGGTTGTTTTGTAAATGCTACTATAATCATTTATCACACTCTTCTATCCAAAGCGACTTACAGTGAATTTACTTCAGAACCAGGTCATTAAAGTAGGGATGCACAATGATTTTTCTTCAACCAATATGATAACCGATTAATTACCTGCTTCTCATGGCGATCATCACTAATCATCACTAATCATTTTAAACGCAAGTTGCACTTAACACTGTAGGTGACTTAAAATATTTGTCTTGTTAAAACTAGGGGTGCAAACATGTACTCGAGTAAATGACTACTAAACCATACAACTAATAAACCATAAACAATTACAAAAATATTGTTTTGTTGTCATTTTTCATCTTATAAATACATTTTATATTATGCTTATGTATTTTGAAGGTTTGAAGCAGGACATATAAGTAAATAGTCCAAAATATAGCCTTTGCCGTCGAGACTAAAATAGGTTCGTTCGCCAACGTTTCGTGGCCCAGGGTCAGCCACTAAACGTTGAGTTCTCCTGTGTTCGACAAGTTTTACGATAATGACCGCCTGCCGGGAACATTTCACTCTCAGTCAAAACTGAGAGTGAAATGTATGGCGACCTAGTGCTACTGTGGTGGTGTATTAAAAGGATTTCACATCTCAATATCACTATGTAGTTTTAAAGTGTTTAAAGTTAGAAAGATATTGGATATTCAACAGATAATCACGCTCTGAATTACAGCGATCTGACGCAGTGAACTAAAGACGTGATCACCGGTATGAGTCCCGTGTGTCCAGCGGTGTCTACGTGCCCAGGAGACGGGGCAGCAGCACTCCTCTATAGAACCGTCATTTGGTCAATATTTCAATTACAAAGTACCCTTCCCTAAACAATAGCCTAACTAAAACGCAATTAAACCGGCTACGTCTCATGTTTCAAAAGGTTCCCAATGGATATAACAGTAAAATTGCTGTTTAGAAGTGTATTCTGCTAGTTCTACAACAGTAGGCCACAGCGTGGCCAGAGCTCTGGTGTGAATGTAACACATATAGACTATAAAATACAGGTTAAACTGACTTTCAATATGATTGGTGGACTTAAAAAAAAAATTGACCATGTATTTGATTAGTTTTTTGTGTGTATTTCTTGCAATCCTAGTTAAAACTAGTAGACTTCCCCTCCTCTTGGAGCCATAGCTGAACATGTATTGCAAATAGCGATCGTGCTGTCGTCCTCTGCATCTGTGAAGAAGGTCCAAACCGGCGATGACACGTTTGCTGTTTTGCTCCCTAAGCTACTCCGCCCGCACCGCGTGGCTCTACTCAGGTGCAGGAGTTTGAGGTCATGAGCACTTGTTAAGCCCTACGGTTAAGCCAATGGAAACAATATTGTCTATTTATCGACTATAATTTCATTATCTGAATAATGCATAATAATACAAATGTCCCATTATCGGCAGATAATGTAACGCCTACGGGGAGACATCGACGAGTCGTTGACCACATGATTTCACACGGGGGGGCGTTCAGTCACCGTGTCCTGACAATGTGATGCGAGCGTCAGTGGTTCATGGTTCTGTGTAAAAAAGCAAAGCCGGCAAATCCGGATCTTCTTTACGGCAATATTGCGGGATCTCTGTGTAAAAAAGGCTACGGACTTACAGATCAAGTTTTTTGCGCACGTGTGTCAATGTTATGTCGACTTTATTGATAGAAAAGTTGACTTGAAAAAAATCAGAAGTCGTGCAACCCCTACTTCACGGTATAAATGCCAGATCATAATCTGCTGTGTTTGGTTTCGCTACATGAGTAAACTGACAAAAGTTTAGTAACAGCAATACTGCAGGAATGAACCCCTCCCTTACCCTTCCATGCTGCATGCATACAACTACTGCTACTTTTATGTGCTGAAAGTGCACCGGTAAACTAAAAATAGTGGTTTAGTAATGGTAATACTGCATTTATAAATGTAGCCTTGAAACTATTTGTCAAACGTCCGTGCAGCGATACTTTATTACTTGAATGAGGCGCTAAACGTCATGACTCTCAACACGCTGTTGCACATTTCTCCGCTGTCATGTCCTCTTCGATGTATTCTGGCTCAAATAAATATTTGTCATTCCTTCCACTCAGTAAGACCTGGCTAAAGTTATCGTCCTCATTTGATCCGTAGATTGGTATTCATTGTTAGCATAAGGTAACCGGTATTGCCTAATACTGAAATGAAAAATGGGAACATTTGTAGTTCGGTGGTCCCAAAAAATATCCATATTTTGATCCACAAAACGCAGTTATACGCAGTTTTTCATTTGTAGGTTTTGGTTAGGCAACTTGGAGACCATTAAAATGTCAATCGGTGGAAGGAGCAGGTAGGGCATCTTACTCAAGGATGCCTACAGGTGGGGGGGGAGGATTGAACCCAGAGCCTTTTGGCTGGGAGTGGACCGCCCTCACCACTAGACTGCCCCGCCCCTCCACTAATGGAGTTCATATTCCTGGCGTGAACCAGAAATGATGCAAGCAGTAGTACAGAGCTGTTTGTCTGCTTTGTTCTCTGATCTCTTCTTCTCCCGACGCCAGACGTCAATCTGAATCTGAATCTCCATCTCGAGATTCGTGTTTCTCGAATCTTCCTGAGGTGGATATCGGGATATAACCCTCCAACCTTTCAGCTGCAGGGTTAACACTACACTAACCTGCCCCACAAAAGCTCTCCTAAATTATGTCATGTAGGCCTTCGTTACCTTGGGAACCAGGTGTGTGTACAAGCCAATGCATGAATAAGGGAATGTTTGCACGCATGGTGCGGTGGTCAACCAATCAGCAACAAGCATGGAAGCAGGTGCCCACTCTCTGTCCCCACGGCAACGATACTTTTTTTAAGAGCTTATTATAGTTGCATTATATGGTGCTGATATGAGTTATAAATGTATAAGTATAGATATGTGTTTAAATATTGCTTGGCTCAGGTATTGCAGTATAGTCGATGCAACTACAACTGTCCTACTCTCCAGGAACCAGAATGTGAGGAAGGGTGGTCTTTGATTGTCAGTAGTATTGTCAGTAGTAGTACTTGATAATAATTGACAGTAGGGCTGGGCGATAAAACATTTATTTTCGATTATTTTTCAATTATTTTTCAGTCCGTTTTCCTCTACCTACAAAAACTCTAACAGCCAATCGTACAGCAGAGAAACAAACGCATGTAAGTGAAACTAACCGGCGGCACACACACACACACATACATTGGCAATCGCATCATTTTCATGAATAATCCAGAAAACCCCATAAAATCAGTTTAACCATTTATTATTTTCTATATATATACTGTATATACACAATATACAGCATGACCATGGACCAAACTCATATTGGTTTATCCAAATTGATGTATGGACCTCTAAACTAAATCTTTGAGGTAGAGGCTCAATGCTGCTCTAATTAGAGACAGGAGTCAGTGAAGCAAATATACACATTTTTGTGATCCTAATAGGGTTGTTTTACCCATAATGGCTGAATCAGTGTTCAGGTTGCAAATATACTTAAAAGTAACTAGCATGCCCCCAGACCCCCCCCCGTCTCTATCCACGCAATGTTCTCACCTTTTTTACCCCTTACCTGTTTGCATCCCTGCACAGAACGCACATCTAACCCCTGTTAAACTGAAGCCGGGGACCGGGTTAGATGTGCGGTGCTGTGCAGCGCAAATAAAAGTATCAAGAATGTCTCCTTTATCTCCTTGACTTCCACGACTGCTAGCAACACTTTTTGATTTGACAAATATAACAATAGCAAAGTGACGGTGGGGAGGGTGTGAATAAAATCCCACCTGTGGAGCATCCAACACCGTGTAACACCGATACCTGCGACACTAGAGTGTCATTATATAGTGTATAATGTATAATGTATTTCTGTACTGTAGTGGTGATCACATGACATTTTTAAGAGACGATACTGAAAGAATGTTAAATGGCATAATTCATGTCAGGTATGTATCAATTTATTAACATTTTACAAAGTAAATGGCATAGCCTAATATTTAGCTTTTTAATGAAAGAAAAAAAAGCATTGGTATATCGTATCGGCAGATGCTTAAGATGCAGTATCGGTATTGGAACGGAAACGAGAAAGTGGTATCGTGCCAGTCCAACTTTTACATTTAACTTCTGGTTTCTTCAGCTGTGTTCATTATATTTCATCGTCATAAGATATGGCAAGTAGGTAGTGGTGTAAATAGGTCATTAAGGGCCCCGGTGCAATTATTTGTATGCCCCCCCCCCTACTACTACCCAATAAAAATATATAAAAAAAACAATATTAGTCAAATTCCAATTAAACCAATAGACCGACATAAAATGAGTGTGGAATACTTGAACACATAAAAATACTTTTAAATACCTTAATAACACATAATAACACATAAAAATACTTTTAAATACCTTTTAGATATCAAAAATCTTTAGGTCAAAGGCATGTGGCTCTCTGGGATATCTATATGGGCTTGTTTTGAACATGCGTCATATGACTGACGTGTTGGTCCATTTGTCATGCAGTGATTAATTGATCAAGGATTGGCAACTGAAAAGCAAATACTGCCATAATGGGGGGCGGATATATATAATATACTGTTACTCACTGAACCCCCCCATTCAGTGAGTAACAGTATATTATATATATCCGCCTTCTGTCATTTCTTTCTTTTCCCACAACAATATACAGAGAAAATGGGCATATTTACGAATGGTGATTAATCATGATTAATCACAGCCTACCCTGTGATTAATCTGATTAAACAAATGTAATCGCTTGACAGCCCTCTTATTATCGTGACATTTTTGGCCGTATCGCCCAGGCAGTAATAATAATAATAGACCTACTTGACATGTTACTCCTTGAAGATGATTGTCCCAAAATGTAATAATTTGCAATGTAGCTGTATAACTGAATATATATAATATATATGTATAACTACAAATTGGTTAATAAAGTTAATAAAACATAAAATCCCCGACAACTCACTTTTTCCATCTTAGGACTAAAAGCTTTTCTACATTCCTTTTAAAAACCACACCTAAATATTAAGTAGGTGTATAAAATGTGTTTGCAAGGCATATGATAAATGTCCAGTGTGGCCAAGCAAGGCGTTTGTTGGCACAACCATTGTGTACTCGCTGTGTTCAGGTGTGTCTGTTTATCTTATAGCATACTAACCCCTATCTGAACTTTGAAGCCCTCGCACTCCCTCCAACACGGGATAGTCCTGAACGCTCCTGGTTCACTGTTATTCTTAAGGTGTGACCTGCGCTGCTCACTACAGGGAGCGTCTGTTGAGGGGAAACTCCCAGTATTGGGATGGGAATGCCCTGCGCCATCACACACACCGCTATGCAGGGAACACCGTAGTTGAGGAACGCCATGGATTGGTAGGGGCCAAAGCATCTTTGCGCCAAGGTAGACTCTGTGGAGTCCGGTTCTAGGATGTGTTCTGTGGTGATCACCATGGTAACACCAGTGATGTTCTGTGGTGATCGCCATGGTAACACCAGGGGTTCTGGAATCTCCCGAGAGACCCTGGACCTGCAACGGCTGGACCGGATGGACCGCTGCAGTCTAAAGAGGGGCTCTGGGTCTCTGGACTCTGGGTTCTCCTCCAAGTTGGCGTTGGGTTTATCAATGGCTGGGTTTATCAATGTTATTATTAAAATACAATTTATAATAACAAATGAGACACAAAATTGCTGAACTTAAATGATCATTTAACACTGATGTTATTCTGCGTTGTCTGGTTTCTTGAGTAGATCTGCACTCTGCAGTGCACTTATTTTAAATTAAAAACATTTATAAAACAGTGAGCCAAGTTAGCTTGGTGTACTGAAGCACAGACACACACACACACACACACACACACACACATGCGCAGAGGGAGAGAGACGTTGTTCGCTAGAAGCCCATAACGTTCATTCCCCAAAACGTTGTTGGTGAGTTGATGAGCGCTAGCGTTCGGACTCCCGTTAACGTACGCCAACGCCAGGCGATCTCCAGCCCATTAGCAAATGCGGCCGACTGTCACTAACGTCGGGTATAACAAATCAATCACTTACGATAGCAGATTGTTGATTTGAGAGGAGGAGGATCATCAATCCCCGCATCCTCTGCCTCACCTGCAGCTGCTGCTGGCGTCGCCCGCTTGAGAATAGCTCTGGTGGCTCTTACTGTTACTCTACCGCTGGCGTGATCCTGTGTACGTGCCATTGATGAAGACAATATGTGTGTAACGCGCTTAAGACCCGCAGACCACAGGCTCAACAGCATCAAAAGGCTTCACAGTTGCACTCGCTTACTTTCCCACAACCGTCCCAAATGACAAATCTGATCCATGTTCTGCAACGCCGGCTCGACCAGGACACGGGTACATGTTGAAAACCGGTTTATTGCAGTTGAACAATAGTTTGTAGGCACAGCAGGTGGTCTCCTGCTGACATGTCAGCGCTCCTCCTGAGTGTGTGTGGTGATGCTGGTTTAACCTGTGGGCCTTGATGACTGGATGCACCACAGGTGTGCAGCCTCACCTGTCTAATCAGTCTGACTCAGGTGAGGTGAGGCTGCTTCACCCAGGCACACACACTCACACACATTGAGCTTTGAATGCTAGGAATTTAAAGACGCAAGGAAATGAAAAATGTCTTTTCAACCATTTTAGGTCACTTCCCGGTCATATTGGGCACCTCTCTAACAATATACGCCAAAAAAACCCCACAAATCCCATTTCTTATATAATATATTCTTATATAAAAATCCCATCAATTTTCTTCTAGTAAAACAAAATATAACATATTTCTACGGGACATAGTGCCTCGCTAGCCTTTTTCTACTGTCTTCTGGATGTTTGTCCCTGGATCAAAACTTGTTTAGCTTCCCCAAAATCCCCTGGTTACCCTGGTTACGGGCCAGAAGGTTGAGTTTATTCATTGTGAGGAAGGTGGTTTAACGTTATGTGATTTTAGAGGCCGGCCATGATTTGACTTTTTTGACGACATCGGCAGTTACGCAGCTGACGTGTCCTGATTTTTAAATGAGTATAAAAAGTAGAGCAGACTGCAAACTATGCTCAACGCTGACTTTTGAATGTGTGCGTCACTACATTATACATCAATGCAGACACACAGAGTAAAATCAGTTTAACCCTTTATTCTATATACAATTATCTGGTTTATAGCAATTTATAACTATCTACACAATACAATAACGGGTGATGAAGGTGTAGACAGAAGCTCACGAAGACACAAAGGTGTG
The DNA here is from genome assembly GCA_900302345.1 of Melanonus zugmayeri. NCBI lineage: Eukaryota > Metazoa > Chordata > Actinopteri > Gadiformes > Melanonidae > Melanonus > Melanonus zugmayeri. The sequence continues at coordinate 9,014 of OMKN01022489.1, forward strand.
TTTCACGTTCAGCGTTCCGCTCCATGTTCGCTATGACACGCCCACTTTTCAACGATCGAATCAAATTCCTCCCAACATGATGTCCCGCCCCCAATATCACCAGGCCATCGGCCCGATCGGCTCTTCCGAGATGTGGCCCAAGATTTGACCCGTTTCAACCGTAAATACGTCACTAAAGCAGATCTATGCGCTAGAATTTCCGCTTCTGCTTGACTTTAAGTCTTACCGTTTCCTCTCAGGTACAGGTATGCAAGGGGTTAGGGGTGAAAAAGGTGAAGATATTTTTTGAACGATATTTGCTTTACATGCTAATTTCTAGTATATTTGCATCTGCCTGAAAACTAATTCTAACTTCTTATGGAGTAAAACAGCCCTATTTGCAAAAAAAATTTGCAAATGATTTTTTTGTGAGCAATGCTTTTTTTCCATATTTACTTCATTGACTCCTGTCTCTAATTAGAGGATGTTACATCCAGCATTGGCACGTTTCCCACTGTTCAGAGCACCCACCACTGAGCGTTCCGAGAGTTCAGGTTCAAAGAGTCTTTATTGTAGAACGGAGGAATCAACACCAGGGCAGCGCTAGCATCGTTCCACAGCAGCCACACCGACCAGGCCGCCTGCAGACGTCTCTGCAGACATGTTTGTGTATCGGCCTCATGAGCGCAGGCACCGGCCGATGTGACTATATCTCAAAATGCCAGATATCGGCCCGATTCATCGGTCGACCACTAATCTTGTATCGCAACAACAGTCGCTGGCTGAAGGGTTGCAGCTCGATAGACATCATTTCCTGTGATGCGTTAGAAACCGTTTATTGGATATTTAGCTGATGTTCTGTAATTATGGACTTAAATACAAATTGCTCTAAAATACACATCTGCAAAACTCTACACTTGGTGTAAATGCTGTTGGTTGTTTTGTCACTTGTTTTAGAACAATGTCCCAATTAAACACAATATTGTCCTGTTTTCCTGCGTCTTGATGATAAAAAAGCCCCAGAGCTGGGAATGTGTGGAAGTATAGCTTCTATTGAACATCTAAACTAACAAAAACTGTGTGTGTGTGTGTGGGGGGGTTAGTTTCATGAGGACCAGTGGGGAATGCGTGTGAACCTCTTCCTCTACAGACTACACTCTGCTACTGTTGTACCGTTGATCATGTGACCGAGTCATGTGACTTTTCTCCTCTTATGTTCACAGATAGGATAGACGGATTGGATAGACGATGAAGATACACAAAAAGGACAAGCAGCAGGTTTGTTCACACACACACACACACTATCTGTTGTCATAGTTGTGTCCAGCGTTGTCCGTCTCTAAACTTGCGTCTGTGTGATGGTGTTGCTGTCGCGTAGATGTTTTGTCGACCCCGGTGTATCCGCTATCTCTACCGACATCTCTTCCATATTTATCTGCATCATCTCTGGTTCTCTGCTGCTGACCAAGACACCTCTGAACCCTGTGTGTGTGAGACCTGTAGGTGTGTCTGCCCACCAAGACGATATGACACGGCAGACGATTACGCTGAATATTTTCTTACGTTTTCTACACAAAAATATCGAAATATCAGCTGTCAATCATAGATGGAACCAGACCTTGTGAACCCGTCTGGACTCAGACTCACAAACGGGAGAGAGAGAGAGGTCCGGAAGAGGTGCATGCCTTACCCGTGACATCACCAGGTGAGCGCCTCGCCGGTGACCTCATCAGGTGAACGCCTCACCGATGACATCACCAGGTGTAGCGTGATGACATCACCAGATGCGGGCTGCGTCGTGTTGACATCTGCAGGTGCAGACCCGGAGTGTAGCACGCTGCTAACGTTGACCTAGTTATGGGGCAGACAGTCTGCTGCTGGTGGCCTACTTACTCTCTAGTGTTTGTCTCTGGAT
>OMKN01022490.1:0-11242 GCA_900302345.1 Melanonus zugmayeri
TATACACTAATTAGAATAAAAATAACAATACAGTGGGATGAGCTATATAGCAGGGCTGTGTGTGTGTGTGCTCAATTGGGAATTTTGTGTGTGTGTACTTAGCAGACAGCACTGCAGCAGCCAGGCCAGCCAGGCTGGGCCAGCCAATCAGAGACAGTCAGAGGACTCATAGGATCCGGGTTAATGGAGACCTCGGACTCATGAGTCCTGATTCAGTACAAAGATTCGGATCTTTAACCCGGATGAGTCAGGAACCGCCCAGCACTAGCAGATACATTACGCAAGGAGGAATGAAGTTGGAACGAATGCGAGAAGACATGTCGAGCTGCGCTCCGTGATACAATTATAGTTTACATGGGTACATGTAACACACTCAGTGAAGCATTACTGTTGTTAATGTTTGTTAGAAGAACGACTAGTGACTCTTACGGAAGCATTGCAAAGTAGTGTAGTTGTGTTATGTGAAGTTTATTTGAGAACTCGGACTGAAACGTGGAATTGCACCAGCAAGCTAACTCGGCTAGAGCTAGCGCAGTTGCATTCTTGCTTCATGCAGGCAAGGCCTGTTTGTTTTTGATTACTTACTGTTTTGGTTTTGTTTGTTTTTGATTACTTGCTTGAACGTTTTGATTTTGTTTCAATTAAGTGGTCTTTCTTAAGTTTGACCACCATTAATGTTTATTTGTGTCCTTTCCTGAAGCTGAGAGCCTACGGTGGTGGGACTGGTGTCTCCCGGTGGTGGTATCTCCTTCCCAGGTGCGGCTGTGTTCACCCCTGGCCTTGATTGTGTGTGTGTGGGCGTGTGTGAGTGTTCACGTGTGATTGGGGTGACATTCCCGGGATCCCTTTCGTCTTCGCTGCCCATTTCCCCACCGGTAAGCCTCAGCTCAGATCAGGTCATTCCCATTTGTGCAGTCAGTGTTTTACTGACTGCACACTACTGAGTACTGAGATATTTTATCCAATTGTAATAAAACATTGCTTTTCTAAACGGAACCACGTCTCCTGTTCCCTTCTGTAGCACGAACCTGTATGCCTTCTCCGTTAAGTGTATAATATTTCCCTGGGTGAAATTCCCAGGGTGGCGTTGTCTGGCTTCTGGGTGATTGCTTAAAATACGGCAATCACCCACAATCTAACCATATAATATATATATTATATATCTAAAACTACTACTCGCCTGCCACATATAGGTATCCTGCTCGGAAGCCTTTGTTATGCATCGTTTGGACTACACAGCGAAACACACGAAGAGCAAGGGACAGAGGAATCCAGCGGACAGCGGACTACGTTGATCGCCTGACCTCTCATGAGCTACTAAGAAGATGTCTCTCCTGTCCATCAACTCGGCGCGCTCGTGGCAAGGGCGGCGGCCATTGTTGCTTGCATTTTCTTTTGTTCCCGGCGCATTGGCGTGATGTAGCCTTTGTGTTTATGGCTTCTACGATCCCGAGCTCCATATCAGGCCTGCACCGTGCACTCGTAACTCATTGGGTACCCAAGGTATTATTTAGTTATATTTTGCCGGCTATAGGATTTAGCTGAAAAGGTTTTTTGAATGATTGTTTCAATTGAACTGTGGACTATTTTGTTAATGGTCAAGGACCAATACTTTTGAGGTATTTCTACTTTGAAGTGACCAGTATTTGAATACAATACTATTTTCTGTTAATCCTGTTGTGTATAGATGTGAATATGTTGTTCTAAGTAAACATTTCAAAGGATATTTGCATTGCTATGGTTTATTAGAATTGAAGGCTGTAGTTAACAGGTAAAAAGGTAAGTTATTTAATAGGCATACATTGTGTGATTGAATTACAGTAATTTGTTTAAAGCAAATCACTTAGAGAGTAATTGACAATGAGTCATAACAGTATTGCTAATTAGTTATTATTGCATAAAGTGAAAGACAAAGTAAACATATACACGTTAGAGATAACACTTTATTTAAAGAATTCAGGTTAGCCACCCCTAATATTTGCCCAGAACAGCAAAGGGGCGCTACATAAATAAAGTTTTACATACTTATGTACAATCACTAACTCATTCACTCCACTGATCGTCACGTTTATCAAAACAAAAGTTAAGAGAGATGTTAGTCAACTTAGAGATGTTAGTCAACCACTGTATTAGAAACATAATAAATAAAACATCAGACACACACACCAATTTCATTTGATCTAAAATACCAACCATATATAAAATACTACCTCAATTGTATGTTGAATCTCAAAATATTACATTAAAAGCATGGTCTTACATTAAAAGCATTTCTCCAGTGCAAAGCTATAAACGTTTTACAAGCTTGGCTAAATTCACAGTTAAATAAATGAACAATGGGAGAAACCAACATACACACACAGACACACACACATTCATCAAAGACAGTATTTCCTGGGATTGTTCTTTATTTTAAGATTATGTTCCTGTCTTGGCGTCTTCTTACTAAAATACCAGATCAGTACCAATCAGTGCGGGAACAAAGTGAAATGTTGACGCAGATACCCCGTCTACCTCCTGAATGAAGACGGAAATATTGTCTTCGCTCGTCACTGCGCTACGCTAATTTTTCCTGACAGCATGGTGTGTACTCAAGGCCTTAACACACACACACGTCTCTCAAGGTGTCAGGGTTGTTTCCGGGTAGAACCCAATATGCAGACCAAAACAGGGGATGCAGGATAAAAGACGATTTATTAGAATACAGGCAGGGAATGGAATGGTACAGGTGTAACTGAGGGGATCCGGGGATGAAGCGGTGATCAGCGGGAGCTGAGGCAGGTAGGGTAATGGGAGCAAGGAGGATCGGTAGATGGGTTGTTCTCGGGAAGGACAACACGAGGAGAGAGCGAATGGGGAAACACTACTCTAAAGAGGCCGAGAGAATTAATACCAACGAATATGGCGGAATAATCTGGCGACGCATGGCTGGGAAACCGGGGTAGATATACTGCTGGGAGTTGATGTAGATGAGAAGCAGGTGTGTAGCGGAGGCAGGCCCGGGAGCCTAGGCCACGCCCACACACACACACACACACACACACATACACAACATAGAAAATGGAACATAGACCAGACAGGGTAGGGAAAAACATAGGGAAACGGAGCTGAACCGTGACACTTATGTACATACTAGTAAGCATCAAAATAGTATTAGACATTAGTTTCAATCCATGTCTGAAATTTTTTCCTGATTTGAGGTTTGAATTGGGCGGGATTTCGCTCGAGATTTATGACATCATAAATTCCACAAACCAGTTAGAGACGCTTGGCGTTTCCCTCTTCGCTCGCCGCTACTAGGGGAATCCTGGTTAGTTTATTTTTCTCCGCTTACTGATATGCTTAAGTTCAGTGGGTCGTCTCGTCTGATCTGAGGTATTCGAGAGTTGATTGTTGAGTGGCTCCCCCAGGAGGAAGGCTCACGATATCATATATGCATTTTTATTATTTCAAGCCACGTGTCCAGGGTCTTTAAAGGAGCAGTAGGCAATATTTCTGTAAAATATTTAAGTAAAAATGATCAAATTACTCATACTTACTTATTACTAAATTCTACGAGTGTCTTATGACTATGTAGTAGGCTGCAAAAAATGTTCAACCCACTGGCCAAAAAACAACCAATCAGGGCTAGTTTTGTAGCTACCAATCAGAAAAATTATCTACAAAGTGAAGTTACCTGCCTTTCTCTGCCCAAATATGCGGATCTGCGTGTACGTGATTGGACATCGTTTGGTGGGAGGGGGTTAGAGCATGGGGAAGATTTTTTGCCTTCTGTCTTTTCTAATTCTTGTCAGTTAGTGGAATTTCCTCTAAGCTCGTGGATACGATGGCTTAATTGAATGGACCGTAATCCAGCGGTGCTGCCATGCTTAAGTCTGTGCTACTTAATCAGTGTCATATTAGCATAATGTATAGACGCTTTTATTGAGGTGATAGATCTGAGGTACCGCAGGCTTCCTGGTAATCTTGAGTTGCTGCTGCTGGGGGTGATGGGATGTTGTGTGTAGAGATGTGCAAGACCCCTTTTTTAATGCTTCATGAAGTATCCGCCGGTATTAAGCACCGGCGGTTTAGGCTAATTGGAATGCGTGTGTTGATGTGTCATCTATTCAGTTTGTTATTACTGTCAAGACATCCACACTCTCTGCAGTGTCTCTACATGTTAAAAAAATCTAATAGAATTCAAGCCGCTGTGACCTTATTTTAACCCCCTGGTGCAGAATACTACTACATTACAGCAGTGGTGATGCCACGTGTGTTGTACATCCCTCGTGAGTTGATGTATGGGAGTAAGAGAGAGGGAGAGAGAGGGAGCGTGAGAGATTAAGTGGGAGAGAGAGAGAGGTGGGGAGAGAGAGGTTCAGTGAGGCATGATGCAGTGAGCGACTGACTCCACCAAGGCCTTCTGAGAGCAGAGGAGTGGAAAGAGAGAGAAGGTATTCCAATCTAATCAAGAGTGGAAACAACGGAACAGTGTCTCATTTGAGTACCATAACAGAGCGGTTAAGAGACAGAGAGAGAGAGAGAGAGAGAGAGTGAATGAGAAAGGGCCGTTGGGTGGAAGAGAGAAGGAGGGTTGAGGGGTCTGTGTGTGTGGGGGGGGGTGAATCAGACCGTTTATGCAGAGGAGGTCATACGAATAGAACTGCCTCTCCTCTGTCATTGTCTTTTTTTTGTCTCGCCAATTTTGTTGTTGTAATTGTTTTTGAATGGAAGGAAATTACGTGGACCGAGCGACACAATGCGTCATTATTTCCCCAAACTACGGTACTGAAGAAAAGGGGGAAGACAGGACAGGAGGAGAGATGGAGAGAGTCATTTAGAGAGGAAGCGAAAAGGCTCCAGGGGCTTTTGAGTCATGCCCGATAAGTAATACACTACAAACACACACACACACACACACACACACACATACGCTTACCATAAGCGTCTCCAGTGTGATGACTCACCGCACATCATTGGTACATTTTTAAACATTGGTCTCGAGGCCTCGCCACAGGCAGTAATGCACTCGGATGTAGAAGAGCGAACCTGCATGGAAAACCAAGCTTCCATGGATGTAGGGAGCTACATCTTTCTGACATGTTTGCAATAACTTTCCGTTTTAGCAGAACTTCCGCCCAGGAGATTAAAAAAATGCGATCTGGGGCAATAAAAAAAAAAAGTTGAAAAGGTTTTAGAAAAAACTGACACATTGGGTTTCATAGGAACAGGTGTGAGGGGCGTTGTCGAACGTGTGTGAACACACGTCACACTCGTTCGAGCAAGGGTGCGCAGCCAATGGAAAACTGACACTCTGGAAGAGCGTTTTTTTAGCCTGAAGTAGCAGAGCCCTCATATTTTACAGAGAATTTCTAGTCAACTTAGTGAAAAATAACAGAAATATTAAAGTGATTTTGGCATTTCAGTATTAGATGATCTACTAGGATTTATTCTGGGAAACGCTCTGTACTGCTCGTGGCATTCGCATGGCTCTGTTCAGTATTTTAACAGGATATCTACCGGGCAAACTGCAACGTGAACACACTCCATGCTCAGCTGAAGTAATATTACTGTGAGTCTCCATAGGCAAATGGGAGGTTTGCATGAGTGGCAGAGACGAGAATCAGTGCTGACAAAACTGCCTTTCTGTAGACCTGGAGCTTGTTTAGATTTTTGTTCGATGTTTTTTTTTTTTCGACCGGCACAACATTTGACCGAGATACGCGCATTAACAGATATGTTTTTAAGTGGATAATTATGAAGAGAATGCAGACTAAAGCCAAGGTTTTGCTTTCCTCTGTTCCTCTGGGTGTTTTTCTGTGTGCGTGAGTGTTACGTCGGGTTGATTTGCACGCAATCAGTACATATTATTTAGAATAGATATTGTGTATAAGCACCAGCTGGCAACATCAACTGATAAACGCTGTAGAACCACCTCACCCTTGTGTGTCTTACATAGTGATTTACGGACCCTCTAATAGAACTATCTTTTTAACTGGTTATTTTTGTCCATCCCTTACTCCCTCTTTCGCAGCCACATCAACCAAAAGACCCAGTTTGAGAATCCGGTTCTGGAGGCAAAGAAGAAGGTGACTGTGGGCACGCCCACTTCCAGTCAGCAGCCCCCGGCCACGCCCTCTGGTGAGTCAGAGGTCCTCACCATCGCTGTTATTTAGGAAACAATGACTTTTTTGCATTATAACCATTATTATAACTAGCTTAATAACTAGTGTCAAATAATATACACAAATAGTGTGGATGGTTAAGGCATACCTAATTACATAGCATTTTGACAGACATTGTGAGTCAGTCTGTAGTTGTACAGCGTCTCAAGGTCACCTGGGATGGCTGATGTAGTCTATTGACGAATCAACTGGCTGTTATTCCCTGTTATTAGTGCGTGTGTTTGTGTGTGCCTGTGCGTGTGTGTGTGAAAACAGTGTTCTGAGGTGGTACACATTTGATTTAACAGCATTACGTTGAAACGGGTGGCTCCTGCATTTTGCCATATTATCTGTTCTTTTCAGAAAAGTGTGTCTTCTGCGGTCAAATTTGCTTCGTTTTAAGTGGTTTTGGTTAAGTCCTGATATTTGATGCCAGGCTTTTCATGGTGTTGGATCCTGCATTTGAGTCGTATAGCATATGGCCTGCTCAGGATGGTAACAGCAGGGGACCTACCCTGCCATAACATTGTATTTGATGTTCAGCGTACTGTGAATATTTTTTAATGTAAATTGTGGGGGTGGGTGCATAGTAACCTCTTGCTGTACAGTTTGAAACAAACTAGCAGTTCAAAAAAGCTTTATGTGAAAACGAGGAGGTCAGTATATTATTGGCTGGACCGCAGGGATCAGCCTTAGAAACGGACTTGTCTGTGACTGAGTAATCAAAGATCACTGAGTGATGAAGTTACCCCATTGGTGTGGCCGAGTGTTGTTGTTTCCCCATTGGCCGTTGCTCTTTCAAAATTATTCCGCGCCAACAGTTTGCTATTACGTCATCTACGTAATAGAAATAGATGTAAGTCTTTACTTACATCCAACGCCCCCACCCTGGTCACCTTTAAATCAGCCCTCAAAACACACCTGTTCACTAAGGCTTTTGGCCTTTAGTTAGTGAGTTAGTTAGTCTGTTTGGTTAGTTGTCCGTTGTTTGGTTAGGTGTCAGGGTTTTAGTTTAGCTCTCTTCTTCGTCTTCTTTGTTTGTCTGTCTTTGTCTGTCCCATGGAAAGCAACCTTGGGTCCCTTGAAAGGCGCTATATAAATCCCAGTTATTATTATTATTATTATTACTTACGTCCTCAGAAGGTGTTTACAACGCTTCCACTCAGCTCATTCCAAGCGTGTCGCACGCTATGAACGGAATAGTTTCCTGAATAATACAACCGAACACCAACGAGAGAAAACAGCTCTCCATGTGCAGAGAGGCATGAGGGAGAGCACCTCAAATAACAATCACTCTGACAAAACACTCAGTACAGAGTGAGTCTTATAGAAACAGATGAAAGAGCAGGGGAAGTTAACACATAATTAGAATAGTTATAATTAAAATGAAAATAAGTTCTCTTTCAAATCAAACATCCAAAGATATGAATGGAAAGACTCATGTCATGTGATGCTACTTCAGTACACTTAACAAATATTACTGGGACCACTACAGAAAATTGCAGATGTACATTTAATATCCAGGAATTCACATTATAGACACTGACTATTCGCAGTTTTGCACATTGACCATCCAGCCATATACTAGGTTTTGACCTAGTCTTGACCAAACAACGACCAAGTGACTTGTTTTAATGTGGTTCTAGACAACGATGGAAGTCTATAACACCATTCCGCTGTTTGCTAGAGATAACAAGAGGCCTACTTGGGAACAGGCGAAGAAACATTGTGCCTGTTTGTCTTTGTCTGTCACCTGGCCAATGACTATCACAGAATTCCAATGGCCTTGTCCTTTTTACCCCCGTATCTACTGACAGAAATCACGGACAGTGCAACAATATCAAGATACACATTCCAGTTTAGTAGTTTAAGTAAGAAAACACATCTTTGATATAAAATACCCATATAACTGGGTTTGAGTTTGGTCTACTCGAATCATGCTAAGCCACTGCAGAGGCTAAAGTGTTATGTTTTCGTCTATTTATGCATTTTACACCATTAGGAGGAATACAGACAAAGTCTGTAGTATAAAAACAGCCGAAAGGAAATTGCCTGATGTTTTAACGGTTGACAAGCTGCTGATGAGCAGTGGCGATATCTGTACCTTCACTATTCCAAGTGGCATTGGATTTGAATAATGGAGCAGTGAGCATCACTTGAGGAGTGAAGTAATTTGGACGAGTAGATATGCACTGTGGAGGGCTCCCCTTCATCTCTGAGCTTCCTTTCGGGTAACCCCGCCCCCACTCGTTCACTGGCAGAAAGTAGATCTTTCTAGAACAGACAGAACAGAAAGGAAGGCGGGAAAAGAAATGGACAGAGAAAGAAAGAGGAAAAAAAACAGCGATGACTGTGCCTCTAAATTGGCGGGCGCTTCTTTGTTCTCAGATGTCTAAATTACATTTCTATTTCTGTGGCTCTGACTGCGGCCATTGCCAGAGCTCTGCTGCTCCCCTCTCAGAGGAATCCTCTGTAATGGCCTGAGTGAGACCCGCTCTGTGCTAATAAGGTTAGCATATTAGTGACTGCTCCTGTCACACACACACACACACCCAGCATTAACATTCAAACTATATTACAGACACCCTTAGGAACCGACACCACTCCTCGTCTGCAGTCCACGACTCCCCCACAAATTATGATTTTTAATTCAGCGTTCTGTCTGTGGCCACGGTATCAGCGTCACTGCTCTGCACCTCAGATGCCTCCTTAATGAGGATGAATGAATGGTGGTGGTGAGGCAGGGGGGACGGCTCCTAAACGCCGCTTTGACGACACGTGGGCTCCCCCCGGTGTAACCCCCGCCCCCCTCCCCTGTGGTGACCAGCGCGCAACCGGACTCTGACTGGGTCCAGTAATTATACGGCGGCCGCCGTCACGGCTGACATGCCGTATAATTACACTGCCCGCGAGGAAATGGACTGGGCTGCTTCTGTCGGCCCAGAGCTTCATCAAGAACCATGTGAGCTGTAGATTTTTCATCTCTCTCTCTGTCTCTCTCTCTCTCTCTCTCTCTTTGTCTTTCTCTCTCTGTCTCTCTGTCTTTGTCTTTGTCTCTCTCTCCTTCTTCATAAGAACATAATGCACCGCATAGCACTTGTTGGCACCCCCATACACACTTGCAGGCTGATGAGATAGGCGGTCGGCCTTCATTTACATAGTGGTGGCGGTAAACAGCTCCTCCAGTACTCATGACCAATGAAACATGGAAATATCATGTTAATCACACTGATCCGCTCTTTCCCCCGGTGCGGTAGAAATCCATCAGCCAATTGTGGCACAATTATGCAAATCGTAATCCCATGACTCTGAAAGAGAGAGAGAGAGAGAGAGCGAGAAAGAGGAAGAGGGGTTATGACTGGGGGGGTGTGGTGGGTGTCTGTCCCTAGCCTCACTAATGAGATTGATGTCCTCTCATTTATCTGTGGGAATTGTCTGTAGAAGGCCTCCATGCAGGGCCGCCGCAGCAGCAGAGATCTCAAACAGATATTCCCATAGGCTGCACTCTCACCACGAACACGGACGAGTGAAGCCGGAATGGAGCTGTCCTTCATTCTGTCAAGAATAGCTCTCTCTCTCTGTCTTTCTCTCTCTCTCTCTCTCTCTCTCTCCATTGCTCTCTTGCACTCTCTCTATCCATCTCCCTCGCTCTCTCCCCCTCCATCTCCTCTCTCTCTCTCTCTCTCTCTCTCTCTCTCTCTCTCTCCATTGCTCTCTTGCACTCTCTCTCTCCATCTCCCTTGCTCTCTCTGTCTCTTTCTCTCTCTCCATCTCTTGTCTCTTATTTTTCTCACCATCATATGAACAATTTAGTGAAATTCATCGCCCAACTACAGTACAATTATTCTGTTTCTACAGGCATTAAAAAAACAAATCGTTTCAGGGAGCTGATGGACAGTAAATAGGGACTGAGATCAGAAGAGAGACAGAGTTAGAATAGAACAGAATGCTCTTGGGCTTTTTCATGCTCAGGGAGTGTGTGTGTATAGGCCCCAGTATAATTAGAACAAAATCGTAATTGCTGTGTTCGCATCGGCCGTTGAACTGCTGTCAAATACGGCGATTTTATTTAAGGTACGATATAGTCACTGCGATGTGTGGGCTGTTCCTTTTAATGATGCTTTCCTACCAGTTTCCTACCATCCCTGCATCCTTGCATGGCATACAAATGCACATAATCCCTCACAATCTCAGCAAGTCTTGCTTCAAGTTGGTTAATCTTGAAATAAACATGCAATAGTCCATATTTTACAGATATCAAATATTTACCAGATACTTACATAATCATTCATGATTATGTATGGTTGACCAATAGCAGGCAGCGGTGTATTAGTTGGACTGTCTCAACTGCGCACACTGCAGTGATAGAATGTGAACACACCATTTTCAATTTTGTAAGTATATCAGGGCCATGTGTGTGTGTAACACACTTAAAGAAGGTTCCTCTTATTTAAAGAAGCGTCCGGGTAATTAGAAGCTGAGGCTGACATCCTGTCAGACACCGTGTCACCGTAGTAATTTTGTCACGGAGACGACAGATGGCTGACTATGGTACAGACTGAACAAAGAGTGTTAACATTCAGGTGTGCATGTCACATGATATGCACGGCACATGCCCCCTCCCAAAAACTAAGTACTTAAAAAACACTTCTATTCTTAGCTGGACGATTAATGCCATCTTTGTTCAGCTCTTATCCTCAATAAACATTAATGCGGCCAGTAACGGCCATTAAAATAAATTTCTTCTAATCAGACACTTGCTATGCATTAAACGGCAAACACAGGAAATGTGCTCCGTTGCAATTAAGCCAATGGTAATTACGGTGCCTAATGATGTTTACCTCCCCTCCTCTCTCATTTACCCTCCCCCTTCCCTCTCTCACTGTCTGTCTCTCTACTGTCTCTCCGTGGGATGCTCCTCCGACCACAGAGGAGGCTGGCAGGGTGTTGGCGGGGCGGGTCTTCACCCGGGACCCGGCCCAGCTGCAGGGGAGCATCCTGCGCACGGCGCTGAGGAAGAGCCCCCAGGGCTTCGGCTTCACCATCATCGGAGGGGACCGGCCCGACGAGTTCCTCCAGGTCAAGAACGTGCTGGC
>OMKN01022491.1:6039-16882 GCA_900302345.1 Melanonus zugmayeri
ATAAACATTTTTGATCATTTTGGACAGGTTGTCAGGCTTTAAATCAAATGATACTTTCAGATCAGAACAACTGAAACGAGATACTAGCTGAATGGAAAATGTGGCGACTAAAATATAATTATGAAAAATGCGAACATATGTATGTCTTACAAAGGAAGATCAAGGGAACATCACTGTGAAAATGTTTTATTAAATTCCATAGAACTGGAAAATGTTAAGGAAGGTGACGACGGCATCGCTTTTCTGAAAAGGTTCAGAGATGTTCAACCAGAAGTGCCAGAGCGGCCGCACGCGCTCTCTTCTCATTGGAAACTATGGAACAAATACTCACACACTTGGATAAGACGCAATGTGGACACGGGACGAGTGTGGAGCGGTGTGTGAACATAGCAGGTGAAATGCAAAGTACATATAAAGGACGATAAATGTAAGACTATTGGTAACAGGGGTTTTAGGGAAGCCAGGTGAGACGGTTACGATGGTTTAATCAGACCTGGTTCTGCCAGTCTGTCTTGCGAGGTCTTCTCAGTCCCTTTCTCAAAAGAGTCTGGCCTTTTGCCTTAAGCAGTTGATTTGAAGCCATGCCTTGACAGACAACACATTCAGCCAATCAGATTAATTTAACGTCACCAACGGAGCAGGCTAATAAATACAGCTTTTTCCAAATTCGGTCGGAAAAACAGCGAACAAAAACGGCTCACATCTTTTCCTCTGACAAAAATCCAACATTGCACATTTATGTCCGTGTTTAATTGCCGTTATATCTTTTTCTGCTAAAACTGATCCTATGGCTGCATCGATACGACTGTCTTATTTCAGCTGATGCTGAAATGTGTAAATGCGCTCTCTACTGCAGTGCTTCCCAAACCACAGCATCTCTATACAGATTTATTTTCCAATCCACCCAACCACAAAAACTAAAAGAAATGCTTGCAAAACACCTGTTGACATGTAGTATGTACCAAACCGTGTGTGCATCCACTGTCCATGTCCTCTTTGGTATATAATCACCCTGAGACCAGTGTCGTTGTCTCGTTAGATAAATAGCTGCAGCAATGCCCATAGGCCATCTAATATTTGTGTATGTGGTTGAAAGATAAGGCTCATCAGGCAATTATATAAAAAATTGAAATGAGCAAAGTCAGCACGGCAACTAAAACCTGCCTGCTATGACAACGGCAGCCTCTGATTGGTCCATCCGTCGGCCGGACGGTCTGACAGCAACCAGCGAGGACGAATCCCAGACCTTGTACAAGGAAATAATAAGTTCCGTATGTTCCATACTAAATGGACGATTAAGTACGCGACTGTTCACACTAAAGTAGATTTTAAAGTAGATTTTAAAGCAGGCTGAAAACTGTTGTAATTTTCGCTCTAGGGACTGTTAATATGTCACTTTATTAAGTTTTAATATTTGTAACCATGTAGATTCATAATATCTGGTCAGTTTATCCAAATAACGCCTGTTTGGAAATTTGCTCCAATGTTTTCGGACATGTGAGGAGCTGCTCACTGGGTGAGAACAGCCGGTCATCTCAGCTGCTAGCAGCCCGACTCCTGAGCTGATCGGCCGGTCAATGTCCATCGTCATCCTGGGGAGAACATGATCCGATGAATTGATCTGCACCTCTTGGCTGATTTACCGCTGGCTCTAATGTCTCTGCAGCATTTTGATATACGATATAATTACTTTTGGAAGATAAATGTTGGTCTCACAGATGAACTCTAACAATTGTAGCTGCCACATTAGTTTGTCTGAATGTAAAGTTAAGCTTCATGTTTTTACTGGACAGAACAACAGCGCTGCCTCTGGGTCTCTATATGTACAGATATCACCACATTTCAATAAACATATATTATAAAGCTGAATAATAAAGCTGAAGCAACTGAAACGGGGAGGGTGAGAAGCACTCTTAATGCTATAAAAGCATTGTGAAAAACTGATTCCATCCCATGCGTCCCACAGCGCGTTGCATTGTGGGACACAGTAGGCAAGGTAGTCTGGTTGGATGCATACTGCATACTACATACTACATTTTGGCCAAATCAGTACGTACTACTAGTATAGTATGCAGTTTCGACCATGGTGTGCACCATTTTACTACGGTTTCCGAACAACATGTTTCCTCGATACAGTGTGAAATGGGCTTTGAGGTCAATTTTCTCTCGTTTGGTGGGCGTGTCAGAGGTGTTACCCAATCAGCAGCGACGTGTATGTTAACCCGCTGTAAGTGTGCACAATGGATCCAACTAAAGTCCTTTACACACATGTCCATTGCAGCTTGGTGTATGCAACAGTTGAGGATACTAGAAGACATGTTTGTCATGCGTTAGTAATGTTTTTTTAATAGAATAAGCAAATAATTGTGTAATTTTAAAGAACGCAAAGAATGGCCTTCTCAGCTGCCATAATTGCGTTGTGTTGTGCCGGAGGTTCCATTCATTTCCAATGTAACGCTGCGTTTGCCCAGAAACGCTGTGCCGAAGCAGTTGTCTTGCGTTTCAGGTGATGCATGCGTTGGATTTATCAAACTCTTGCATCAAATCCACTGCATAGACCTGACCGGAAGTATAAAAATATCCAATGTTATGCTAGTTTTTATTGAATAATATGAGATTATGAGCGCAGAATTTAATTGCCTTTTTATTTTAAGTATATCTCACACATGATTGTGTATTTTATATCAAAAAAATATGATGTCCAATCATAGCGATATAAAACCTAGTGACAGCCTATTCTGTTGTCTCGCGCCAATGTTTGAATTTTGGAGGGAATAAATAGACCAGATAGAGCTGGTTATCACATCTTTCAACAATTAAACCAACACTGAAAAGGGTGCTCTTGATTGCGCTACTGGACGTAGACCAGCCGCCACACAAGCGCTGGTCCATGGTCCAGCGCTTGGTCCATGTGGGTCTGACTGCCCGTAAACAAACTGAAGAGTTCTTTTTTTTTATATTGTCAAATATCGTCAAGTAGTGACATAGGCTACTTTCAAGTCGTGACGTAGGTTGCGTGCAACAAAATGCAGTGATGCAAGTGGTGTGTCCGCGGTGTTAGAAACGGAACAAGTTGTATGGGAGTTAACGGAGCTAAAGTTAAAAAATTTTAACTCCATGAAATGTTCCTGGCAGGGTTTGTCTAATTTAAATACAATTTTCCACATCAAGAAATATCTAACATCTAAAAATGTCATGGTACAACTGTCTACGTATAGAAAATGAAACAGACTGAAACTAACTATAGTAGGCTAGCACCATACATATGAAAACACAGAGCCGGACTATAGTAGGCTAGTACCATACATATGAAAACACAGTCGGACTATAGTAGGCTAGCACCATACATATGAAAACACAGAGTCGGACTATAGTAGGCTAGTACAATACATATGAAAACACAGTTGGACTATAGTAGGCTAGCACCATACATATGACAACACAAAATCAGACTATAGTAGGCTAGTACCATACATATGAAAACACAAAGTCGGACTATAGTAGGCTAGTACCATACATATGAAAACACAGAGTTGGACTATAGTAGGCTAGTACCATATATGAAAACAGAGTTTTGCTCCCTCTTTGCCATACTTAATATTGGGTGATACATTGTTGTCTTGTCTTTGGGGGGAATACAAAGGCTGGAGGCTATGCTGTCTCTCCACAATTCTCAATGACACGGTGATAAACCTGTTTGCATCTCGGAAAGCACGTCGCTGTAAACTCTGTAATGAAAATATTAACATTATGTGTAGTATTGCTTAAAGGCTGATACATACCGCAAGAACAGAGAAATTTGTTCTCTCTCCCAGGGCTGCGAGAAAAGAATGACGTCATTTTTTTCTCGCAGCCCTGGTTCGGGAGTTCTTGCAGCTTGTTCTCGACACATCATTCGGGCAGAACATTTTTCTTGTGTCGTGTCTGAGAACTATTGTGTGATTGGTCAATTTGAAGTGGGCGTGGTTAATGGGCCCACTTTGTACAGGAATGGATAGTTTTGAGGATCAGCTGGCCAAGGCGGTGCAGGAGTTTCTTGTGAAGTATGAAATGTCCTGGCCAGAACTGTTCTTGCCACCTCGAGAAAACCAATACATTTCTCTGTTCTTGCGGAGTAAGTATCAGCCTTTAGACTGATAAAAGACTGTGTAAAACAGTTGTGTACAAGAACGGCCAAAAGGATGTGAACTATACGATGTGTTCCCAGAAGATAACCACAAGTCTAGTTACTTATACCCTTACACCCTTACATCCTGTCGTTAACTATTGACTGGTGACAAGTTAATAAACAATGGACATATAGTGAATGATTACCACCTGTGTCAAAATGTTTACCTAACCAACTGCATAACTACCCTCTGAATCTTTAATTCGGAGAGAGACACTTCTGAATTGCTTGTGAATGTGTTTCTCCTGTATTGCAATACAAACTTAACAAAGGCAACCCAAGTCTGTTCTCTTTATTTCTTTTTTCCACAACTCCTCTATCGATAAGGTGAGGTATTATACATTCGTTTTTTAGCCCTGCCACCCAACCGCCACCGATAGTATTATGTATTAATGTATGCATAGTATTATGTATTAATGTATGCATGGTATTATGTATTAATGTATGTATAGTATTATGTATTAATGTATGCATAGTATTATGTATTAATGTATGCATAGTATTATGTATTAATGTATGCATAGTATTATGTATTAATGTATGTATAGTATTATGTATTAATGTATGTATAGTATTATATATTAATGTATGTATAGTATTATGTATTAATGTATGTATAGTATTCTGCTTAAATGTATGTATTATATCTGATGTATTAACCCATTGTTTTACTGATGATGATATTCCTACATTAAGAACTGAAACTATGGAACTGTTATGTCTATGCAATGGGCAACTCAACAATATTTAAAATGAATTGTTTAAACTGCACAATACAAATAATAAGGTTACTGAAAGGACTTCTACTTTGGAATATTTTTTAGACCCATATTTATTTATTTTTTACGACCAGACTTTGAAAAAGTTGAAGTACAATTTGAATAACTAGATTGAAACATTTATTTCAATGGTCATTGGAAAAAAATAATATTCCTCAAAGTCATTAATATTTTTAATGTTTATTGAATAAAATTATTACAATTCAAGGTCTTGTAAACTAATAAGAACTGTATCATCTTATTTTTGTACACACACTGACATGAGAAATCTATCAAATACATTACAGTTTGCAGACACAACATACGTTACAGACACAACATCAAGAGTACCACAAAATTACATGCAAGACAATGGTCAATGATTATTTTCAATCAATGAAAATAACCATAGCCCAACATTAACATACGTCATGCAAAATCATGAGTTCTGCTGTTTCTAAATATAGAAACACTAAGCTTTGACCTTGTAGAACATGCTCAACATTTTGTGTAAATTGTGTAAATATGAAAAATATAAGAAATCATGTTCTACAAGGAAATAGGTATTCCAGATGTAATTTTCTCTTCTAATACACTCAGAACAAATCATGAATTAGGGCTATCGTACATAGTTTTATGATGAATATAATACACATTCACCTACAATATTTAAACATTTGAATACATCTACCAACATAATATTTATATATGTATCTATTTACATCAAGTTCTTAAAATAAAGTATGGAAAACATAATTAATGTTAAATTATTAAAAACCCATGCAATCACTATTTTCTCCGTTAAAATGTATAACAATAATTTTAGAATACACATAATTCCATATGATTATACAATACTGTATTTTTATTTACACTTTGCCTCAAAAAATGCTGGTTGGACTAGAGAACCTACATGGGATAAGACTAGAGAACCTACATGCGGTAGGACTATGCAGCCTTCATGAGATATGACTAAAGAACCTACATAGTGTAGGACTACAGACCTTACATAAGGTAGGACTAGGCAGCCTACATGGGGTAGGACTAGACAGCCTGCATGGGATAGGACTAGGGAACCTACATGGGGTAGGACTAGAGAACCTACATGGGTAGGACTAGAGGACCTACATGGGGTAGGATTAGACATGGGCACTTAAGCATCATTGCACTTTATATGCCCGGATTGGCTGTCCATCTTTAGGAACACGTAGGCTCACTTATTAATATACATAAAGCCATGATGGGTTTACTTCCGACTATTGTTCAACAATGTGGTGGGTACTCACTTTATAAATGGAGGAAGTTGTCGAATTTGGTGTTTGTAAATCACTGATGAAGAATTTTGAAACTGATTCTTTAAATTGCCTACCCTCTTGTGCCGTTTTTATGATGATGATATTCTCCTTTGTATTTTAACCAGCTGTATTTTTGTTAATTGTGTTTATGTTGTCTGTTTGTAACAGGACATTTTTGAAAAAGACATTTTAATTTCAATGTACCTTTCTGTTTAAATAAAAGAGAAATAAAACATGGGTAGGACTAGACAGCCTATATGGGGTAAAACTACAGACCATACAGAGTAGGACTACAGACCTTACATAGGGTAGGACTACAGACCATACATAGGGTAGGACTACAGACCTTACATAGGGTAGAACTACAGACCTTATATAGGGTAGGACTACAGACCTTACATACGGTAGGACTAGGCAGCCTACATGGCAGATAGGGTAGGTGTTGTGAGTTTGGATATAGTGCTCACAACAAACTACTCTGTTTTTAAATTGTATTATTTAAAGAAACATCAAGCTAGCTGACTCTTTGACTTTGATGAAGACAACGGTAAATAATGATGAAGGGCAGACAGACAGAAAGGTAGACAGACTAAAATACAAAAAGCAGCCAAAACGCAGACAGACGGACAAATAGCAAACAGGACTGTACACAGTACCTGACCCCGCCTAGAGGAGTCAGTCTGGGGAAAATACCTGGCTGAGGGCCGGATGGGGGTTGGAGCGTTGAGGTGTTCCACCTGGGGAGGGAACTCCCGATGTGGATGCAGATCGTCCCAGTTTACACCCAGTCCTGGACTCCACTGCAGAGAAGAGGGTTAGAGTTACACAACTGCTACATGAGCAAACATCAGACATGCATCTCAGGGCTCCTCCTACCTCCTCCTAGAAGCATGGTGGGGCTGACTGATGACCTGCCCATCCTACTGGGCGCGTGGCTAGAGGAGCTTGATGAGTTTGATTGGATATCCCATTCTTGGCTATTGATAATCCCTGCCCTCTCCCTCTCTTTACTGTCAGGTCTGGTCTGTGACCTAGCATCACCTGGGAAAGAAACAGAACAAAGACAGACCACAGAAAATGGTCATACAATTAAACACCCTGAACCCTCCTACAGTTAAACACCCTGAACCCTCCTACAATTAAACACCCTGAACCCTCCTACAATTAAACACCCTGAACCCTCCTACAATTAAACACCCTGAACCCTCCTACAGTTTAACACCCTGAACCCTCCTACAGTTAAACACCTACAGTTTAACATCCTGAACCCTTCTACAGTTAAACACCCTGAACCCTCCTACAGTTAAACACCCTGAACCCTCCTACAATTTAACACCCTGAACCTTCATTCAGTTTAACACCCTTAAAGTGGTCAACACATGATGAGCTTTCAACCCACATGACCAGCTTTTAACTCATAAAACATATTTTTTTCAGTATTTAGGTTTAGAGATGAGGGAAGCTGTTGTTGTTTAGATTCCATTGGTTTTAGAACATCAAACAAAGCTGGAATCTGATTGGACTCGCTTCGAGAGCAACTGGGCACAGCGGCAAGGTGGAGCTGTCCACTACACCCAGGGTAGCGTCACCAGTAGGTTGGGCTTCAATGCTCAACTCCTTAGGAAAACATTGGCACCGCCAAGGCTGAAAGCTATAGCATCATTATCTTGTCCACTAATACTGCTAACGTACCATATGGAAATTATTAGTCCAGTAGTATGTGGCCTGGTTAGTTTGCTATAACAATATCATTATTTAGTATGCTATTACTGAGTGATACTTACCATCTCCTTCCCTTCCCTTCCTTCTCCCTCCTGATCCTTTATTAATCATATGTCTTCCAGAGTTCAAGAGGCTACTCAATTCCTCCAAGGGGCTGGTTGGGGTTCGAGACCTTGTTGAAACATTTTGCAGGGAGCCGTTGGCAGAGCTGGAGTTATTGAGTTTAGTAGCGCCATCCTGGGACTTGTGCAAGCGTGGCATGCTTCCTCCTGCCATCAGACTATCATAAGGAGGAGGATGCTTTAAAGTGAGAGGAGTGAGGCAACGTCCCATGCTAACAGGGGATGGACATGCCGAATGGCTGCGGGGGTAACCCTGACCACTGTGAGAGGAGCCGGCTGAATTATAGAGATTGGAGGCAAGTGGTGGAGCAGATGAGCGGCCCGATGGGGTGATGGTTTCTCTTTCCCTGTCTTTGCTTTTGCGGTGGTGGGACGACCTCTGTGGTGTCTCAGTAGTGACTCCAACATGTTCCAACATGGGCAGTCTGGTGACGTCTAGAGGAGTGAGAGGAGACTCGTCAGAGTTTGGGGAGCACTGTACAGGAGCTGGGGGGAATACCAGGAGAGGGGGGCGGTGAGTTAGAAGATTGGGGAAAGGTGGTGGGATGTCAGAGAGAGATCCCTGGGGAGGAAAGGAAAAGTCTGGCTCCAGGACTACCGTTTGGCAACTGTTGTCCCATTTTGAGTCCTGTATGAATTCATCCAACATGGGGTACTTCATTTCCTCATATACACACTCACTCTGGTCATCTTCCAGGGCTTCTTGTCCCTTGAGGTCTCTGAGGATGTTCCCGACCATCTCAATATAAACAGGCTCCTCCTCATCTGTGTCTCTGGATGCTGGACTCTGGCTTTGAGAAGAACATTTGTCTTTTAGCAAAGGAGACTTTTTGTTGCCATGGTTACAGAAGATGTAAGACTCGTCAAAGGATGTACTAAGCTGAGTATTGGGGTTTCGTTTTGGTTTGGGAGGTGGCATCTTCTTGCACTCATCATTGTAATGCTGGAACTTACCTAAACACAGACATGGAAACGTTAAAACCAGGGTTAGGGTTGCCATTCTGAAGTTATGAGGGCTCTAATAGAAAATGCCCTCTTTTCAAGGTTACAAGGACAAGGTAACACACACTTTGACACTGTCAATCACTACAACCTTCTCTCAAAAGAAGAAGACATGATTGAAGGAGATAATAAATGGGTTAAATGTATTGACTGACCCCTGACTTCCTGGAGCTCTAGGGGGTCGTTGGGGGTCTTGGTGTTTCCTGGTCCCCCATTAACTGCTTCAGAGCTGATGCTGAGTTTGGTGTTTGGGTCTCTCTTGGGTTTGGGAGGGGGGTGCTTGCGGGTGTGAGTATCATCGTCTCCTCCTCCTACTGAGTGGAGGGACTGCGAGCGCACAGTGAAGCCCTGGCTGCAGGGAGCAGGAAGTCTGTCCTGGGGAGCCGGCATGGTCATGAAACCCGTCCGGAAATGCTTTCCGGAGTAGGATGTCTCCATCGCCATGGCAACATCATCACCAATCCTGGCAGCAAAAAAACTGGTATAGCAGGACAATTTCACTACCCTAACCCTCAAAACACACAACACAAATAGTAGGATTATTACATTCAAATGAACAGTTCAGTTAAGGTGTGGCCACACTTCAGTACAAGATCTACTTTTTTGACTGAACTGCTGACAACATCTACCAAACTCAATTTCAGGTATGGGGTTATACGTGTGTGTCTTTAAATATATATATATATATGGTGAACGCTACCGTGAATTCACACCTTTCACTCATAATTCCACACATTATTCCTTCTACATTGATTGTTTTCTAATGTTGTGAAATTGAATGTTGTTAAATTTATGAACAAACTTCCCTTGTGGAGCACACAGTGGCACTTTGACGACACATGGTGGAGCCCTGGTGCTACAGTTTCTCAGTTGAGTATCAGAGTTCATATCAGAGTGAAGAAGAAAATATTAATCGTTTTCAATTATTAAACTGTTTTAATATTTATTATCATTTAAAAACGAGTGGCCAATTGGGTGAGGGGGAGGTGGTATAGTTTATTTATTTGACTCATCTAACTGATGTCTTAGCCTGTGCTTCAAGGTGACCTTGAGTGTTCTTCT
The DNA here is from genome assembly GCA_900302345.1 of Melanonus zugmayeri. Taxonomy (NCBI): domain Eukaryota; kingdom Metazoa; phylum Chordata; class Actinopteri; order Gadiformes; family Melanonidae; genus Melanonus; species Melanonus zugmayeri. The sequence goes on from OMKN01022491.1 coordinate 16,169, forward strand.
GGAGGTTATTGTTGTTAATAACCTCTTAACGGCTTCATCTTGCCATCTCTTCTTCTGGTGTTTTTCCTGCAGATAGGCCCAGTTGGTTTCATTCCGTACGCGGTCGTGTTCCCTGGCGATGTCCGAGGCGTTCTGGATCACCAGACCATCATATGTTCGAAGGCTGTTGTCCTCGACATACTGACAAAACCTTGTGCAGGATTCTTCTTGCTCCCGACTAGCTTTGGTTGTCATGACAACACTGGTATGAGGAAACAGAAAATATAAGCCACCATGGACAAGAGAAGCACATTTCATAATTTACTTTCTGGGAACAATGTAGTGTTTAACATACATCCACTTGTATCACCACCAGCTCAAATGCTATATCACTAGTACTTAACTACTAACCATCACTAATATTAACATAAATATATATACATACACACATACATACATACATACATACATATATACATACATACACACACACACACACACACACACCTACCTACATATTTACATACAAACACACACACATGCATGCACACACACACACACACACATACATACATACATGCTATCCCTGGTTAGTAGTACCTCTCTCACCATATCTCTCTCTCTCTCCCTCCCTCTCTCTACCTCTCTCCCCTCTATCACTCTCTCGCCCTCTCTCTCTCCTCTCTCTACCTCTCTTGCCCCTCCCTCTCTTGTTTCTCTCCCTCTCTCGCCCCA
>OMKN01022492.1:9436-19741 GCA_900302345.1 Melanonus zugmayeri
ACGTGGACTGGAACACCACGGGGCTCACCTGCGACCGGGAGGTGGACCTGAGCAGGGCCCCCTTGACGGCCTGTAAGGATGGATGGGAGTATGACTATGAGGGCCGGCAGTCTTTTGTGACGGAGGTAAGGAGTTTTTTCTTTTTTGTGTTTTGCAGTCAAAGTTTTTAAATTTACTGTCCATTTTTTCTTCTTTTTTTAAACATTTGCAGTCAAAGATTTTTTTTGTTTACAGGCAGTTTTTTTCCATTTTTACAGTTACGTTTTGTATCACAAAGAAACGACAAAGCAGGAACATTTTTCATAAACTATGGTCATGAGTAGAAGTCATATATACTCATTAGAACTTAAATATTCTCAATACTTCCCAAACTTTTTTTTGTTTTAATTAAAAGCCAAGTTAAAACCTACAGAGAAATGCATTGACATGTAGGCCCTAATCTAAATATGGGTTGTGTGTTGTGTGTTCATGTGTTCCCAGTTTGACCTGGTGTGTGCAGACAGCTGGCTGGTGGACATGTACCAGGCCACCCTCAACGTGGGCTTCCTGGTCGGCAGCATTGCTACTGGCTATCTGGCCGACAGGTGAGGAGGTTGTGATTGGTTAATGTGGGGATGATGACTGCCTAGCCCTTTAGGCTAAATTTGATAGAGCCCTTAACCTGCACATTTTTGCTGATTTGCACATTTATTTAGATTAAATTGTGTTTTGAGTCATTGTCATGCTATTAGATCCAAATGCATGAGAACCATGAGACTCAATCAAAACGATTTAATTTCAGAACAAAGTGAGGGTGATTGCAACTTTATGAGGGGCCCATGGTCTTGAAGGTGTTGCATAGAAACACTCTGTTAACATCTTGTCATGTGGTGGTATTCACTTCAGTTGATATTGAGCTTGTATCACAAACACTTCTCAATTAAAAATAATTGAATTCATGGAAATAAATCCACACCATCGCAATAGGGGCCCCATAGTGCCCCACTATTCCTTCTTGTTCAGGTCCAGATTTAAAATCATGATGTCCTTCTGAAGCATGCTGATTAGATTCTACACTATATTATTCTACATTATATTTGTCCGTGCTCACATTGATTAGAATTGCTCTCGCATGGTGACTTGTACACGTGGTAGAGATCTGAGCCAACCCTCCTTTGTGTCCAGGTTCGGGAGGAAGATTAGTTTTCTGATGTCCAACCTGTTGAATGGCATCATGGGCATCCTGGTGGCCGTGTCGCCCAACTACGTGTCTCTGCTGGTGTTCAGAGCGCTCTACGGCTTTGGCGTCAAAGGAGGATGGGTGGTGGGATATGTCCTGAGTACGTTCTTCAAAATGGAGGCTCTACTTGTGTTGTTTCTCTCCTCACTGTATTTTATTGAGAGAGAGAGAAAAAACAACCTATGCATGGAGATTCATTGTTGACTATGTCATGACTTTCTAATTGGTTGGTCATTGTCATCAGTTGGAGGAGATGTTCTCCAGAATTGAAACTTGTCTGTCTTCTTAATATCTTTCTTTTGCTTCTTTTTCTTGTTTTTCTTCTTGATCTTTTTGTTCTTCTTTTCATTTTTGTTGTATATTATTATTGTTGTTGATGGTTTTTTTCTTCTTGTTTTTCTCCTTATACTCCCTCCTCTTCTTCTCCTCCTCCTCCGTCTTCTTCTTCTGCGTCTGTAGTCACAGAGCTGGTGGGCGTGGAGTACCGGAGGACCGTCGGGGTTCTCTACCAGATGTTCTTCAGCGTGGGCATCCTCCTCCTCCCCCTGCTAGCCTACTACATCACAGACTGGCGCTGGCTACAGGTGGTGATCACCGTGCCCTACATCCTCTTCCTCTCTTACTACTGGTGAGGGAAATCATCATCATCAATAATGATAATAATCATCATCATCCTCATAATCATAATCATATATAATGATAATAATGATAAATATAGCTGCAAGCAGCAATGCCGGGGGCCAAGCCACGAGCACAGTTTGCACAACAAGCCATAGCATTTAAGTGCAAAATGTCATGAATTTAGTTTAAATACGTTGCCTGTTTGAAATGTAGCCACTTCCAAGCCTTTTACCTTGTTATAGCGCCACCCTGTGGCCAATCAGCTTCATCTTTCTCCAGTGGCCATTAGGCCCTTCTACCACTGTACAAAGTTTTGGAAAAGGCCTAAACCGGAAATGAGTTCTCTAGCGCCGCCATCATGCAGATTGTGAATATTCCCAGGAGGAGATAGATTTTAAGTGTTTTTCACAAAAATATCGGAAAATCTAAGTAACCGGAAGTTATGGGTTCTTGAGGCAAATTTGTTCCTCGTGAGGAGTGGCATATGTGTGCAAAATTTGCATTTTCAATCGGTTGCTATAGCGCCACCTTTTGGCTTATCGATGTAAAATTTGTTCCATAGCCTCTTAGCATGACCCTCTACCATCATGACCCTCTACCATCATGACCCTCTACCACCATGACCCTCTACCATCATGACCCTCTACCATCATGACCCTCTACCACCATGACCCTCTACCACCATGACCCTCTACCATCATGACCCTCTACCATCATGACCCTCTACCATCATGACCCTCTACCATGGTGCAAAGTTTCGTAAAAATGGACCAGTGGGTTCTAGGTGCTGCCATAGACTTCCATTGCAGACTAACAATAATAAAACCACCAATTACAATAGGGTGCCTCGCACTTTCAGTGCTTGGCCCCCTAATAATAATACAGTAATAATCACTCACTCACAGATTCTCATGCATTCCTCAAAAAAGAACAGCGTGGTGTGCCTAGTCTACTTGTACATGCTCCAGCATGGCGTTGCACATTTGATTGACATCAAAATTATAATTTTTTTGCTCAGAAGTTCTGTGCAAAAGTTGAAATGCTTTCTGTACAAACATGCAGTGGAGGCCACCACTGGTCCCTCTCTCTCTCGTTGTATAGACGGGAACGCACACAGCTCAAACGCATAGACCGTACATTGTCCATCATTGGTCAATACATTCCCTGCTTTGTGATGCAATGTGCCCCTGTGTTAAATTAGCCATAGTCTGTTGTATTTCTGTACTGCCTCACCTGTTTTGTTGCTACCTATCACCTCAGATGTACAGTTGGGGTTGTCTTGATGGGCAAATTCAATGTCTAGCAATAGCAAGGCCTTTCCCAGATCTTACCATGAGTATGTCTTACCAGTGTGTGTAATTTATTTAAGGCAAATACTATTTTCTGTGTTGAAAGAAAAAACTATTGGACAACAACCTAAGATGATTTCTACTATTATTTTGACACATAAATGTTTTGGAAATGCAGATAGACGTTGTTATGCAACATATTGTTCAGGAATTGTTGGTGACATCACCAAAATGTGTTGTTTTTTTCATGTTACAAATTGTATGTAAGTATGTATGTATTTTGTATGTTTTAATGTGGTTATTATCTAAGTTATTTTATTTTTGTGGATAACTTAATATTTGGAAAACAATAAAGAAAGAACATAATATTGAAAACATACGGTTGTGTGTCATTATCTATGTATCTATGTATCTATCTATATCTTTCATTCTATCTATCTTTATATCTATGTTGTTACTAAATGTCAATATATCTATCAATCCATATAGCTGTCTATAAGTGTTCTGACAAGCTGAAGGGATGCTGTATTTCTCTACTATACACACCATGATTCCGCCCTACAGAGGTGTAGGCACCCTCTCGAGGTCTGTAGCTAACCCTTGAGACATCACCATGGTGACCCTACTGATACATGACAGGTCACCAGTCAGGTGTAAATGCAGAGAAATATTCTTATTTCATAGTATGTGACTGTGAGAGTGTGGGTGTCTGGTTTAAGCAGGCTCACCTGGCCGAGTCAGACTCGTTAGACTCGGGGGCTGGGTGAGGTGCACACCTGTGGGCCAATCAGTAATCAGGCCCACAGGCTTAAACCAGCCACCCTTACAGACACTCAGGCTGAGCCCTGTCCTGACAGAGTGTACCATCCGCTCATTCATTCAACCTTCATCTGTACAATAAACCGGTTCAACATCGCCCTGTGTCCTGTCGTCGGGGAGAGGCTCTGTAGCCACCAAGTGTACGTTCCTTTGGTGGCTGTGGCAAGGAGAACGTCACAGTGACGTATGTCGCATGTGTTGTAAACAAGATGTTCAGTTTTTCATTTTTCTTGTCCATGCTCCATATGTGCAGCTTAACTTTTTCTCCTACAGCACATGCATGTATCCATACATGCATATACACACATGCGCTTAATGCACATATCACCTCTGATTGCTTGCAAGCAAGCATGTGTATGTTTTGGGATGTATGTGCATTTGAGGGTGTGCATTTCTGAATGTCTGTGAGTCTGTGTGAGTTTTGTGCACACACACTGTCACCACAGTTACATGGAGAAAAGAGTGTAAAGAGTATCCCTATGGACAATAGGAGTCAACCGCAGCCAAGCCAAGAGATCAACTGATCCTCCAACCCTCATCACAGCCTTCATGGAAGTATGCATCACCTGAGAGCACACTTGCCCAATAGCAAATTATTTGTGTCAAATTATTTCACGCTTCTAGACCTTTTTTTGATTTGATGCTCTGATTGCCTCTTTTGGAAAGAAACACTGACAAACAAATCCCTAAAGTATTCACTGCCTGGAGACATATTATAATATCATAATCCCTGATAAATACTAGTTTCATATCAGATGACAGAAAAGTTACTGAGAAAAAAAGGAGGAGGAAAACCAAAGCATGAATCACTGGTGGAAGCTGGTGGCTCTGGGTAAGGGCCAGCCTGGACTTGTTCTTTTCACTTTATTTGAACAGTGGCTTTTATTGACGATAGAACGCAGGTCTGACTGCAGCTTTGAGCTGAGAAAACAACATGTTAGTGAATGAGATTTATTATGTTATGATCCCCTGACATGTGCTATCAGGTCCATATCGCCCAGCGAAGGCATTCTTCTGTCTTCACTATAGGAGAAGGTGTGTTTGCAGGTATCAATGACAGTCACACAAATACATGAGATGTACCACGTTTGGTATGGGAAAACAAATCTGCATGTAAAACAATGCTGTAAATTGTTACAGATGACTCAGCTGACATCATCTCCCACATGTGTTTAGATATGATGATGATGTAGTCCTTCTAAAATAGCAAATAAAACAGTAGAAAAACAACATTTAGACTCCAACTTTACAGTTGATTATTAAATCATATAAACATGATCATCAATCAGTTATATAATGCAATGACAATATGGACAATAATCTTGTAAATATTCAAGTTAGCCAGTATCTGGGCTAAAGAGTTTGTGGTTTAAAGAGGCCTTAGGTGATGATGTCCCTGTAAGGCAGATCTGCGATAATGTCTTCTATAAAGAGTTAACTAATGAAGCCATCGGTAGGTGGGGTTGAACACACTAAAGGTAAAGAGACTGCTAGTAAAGGTCAGAGGGGGGCAGATATAAGATGTGAGGCAGGCTGATAGCTGCCACGAGCTTGATTCATAAATATACCCTTTTTGTTCACCCCGGGGTTGAATAGCACAGCATAGAGCTTAGGGAACCAGTCCCTACAAGTAGGCCTTTGAGAGTGCGTACAGTGTATTGAAATGCTACAATGTGGATGCTTCACACACACACACACACACACACGCACACACACTGGGAGCCAAACTTAATGCGGAGCTAAGCGTTTGCCTTTGCAGAGTCTGAGGGGGGGATTTTTTTTGTTCCACAAAATAATTTTCAAACATGTTGTTGTAATCCGATATCAGCATTGATTGGAGATGACACCGCAAGATTCAGTGAAAGATTTAGAGAGTGAATCGGAAGAATTGCATTACCCCCTTTAGCTACAGGATTGACATTAGCTATCAAAGCTAGCTGGCGGCAGGGAAAGTTGAAACTGTCTCAATTAAACTTTCTGTTCATCTGCGCTGAGAAGGTATGTGAAGGTAGCACCTAACAAAGTACAAACTGTTCCAAACATCAGGATTAAAAACATGCTGTGTGATTAATTTTTCTATCACTGGGCAATTTTCACTTGATTAAAAAAACATTTAGCTGTCAATACAATTGTAGGATTGAACAACAGGTTGACGTGTGAGGGCATAACAGCAGCCGTGTGTACAAGACACCAGGATGGACATTGAGGTTGTGACTGAAAGGAAAAGATAAGCACAGAATAGATCCTCTGTATCGTATGGATCCCTGTGTATCGTATGGATCCCTGTGTATCGTATGGATCCCTGTGTATCGTATGGATCCCTGTGTATCGTACGGATCACTGTGTATCGTACGGATCCCTGTGTATCGTACGGATCCCTGTGTATCGTACGGAACCCTGTGTATCGCATGGATCCCTGTGTATTCCATGGATCCTGTGTATCGTACGGATCCCTGTGTATCGTATGGATCCCTGTGTATCGTATGGATCCCTGTGTATCGTATGGATCCTGTGTATCATATGGATCCCTGTGTATCGTATGGATCCTGTGTATTGTATGGATCCTGTGTATTGTATGGATCCTGTGTATTGTATGGATCCTGTGTATTGTATGGATCCTGTGTATTGTATGGATCCCTGTGTATCATATGGATCCTGTGTATTGTATGGATCCTGTGTATCGTATGGATCCTGTGTATTGTATGGATCCTGTGTATCGTATGGATCCTGTGTATCATATGGATCCTGTGTATTGTATGGATCCTGTGTATTGTATGGATCCTGTGTATCATATGGATCCCTGTGTATCATATGGATCCTGAGTATTGTATGGATCCTGAGTATGGATCGTGTGTATCGTATGGATCCCTGTGTATCATATGGATCCCTGTGTATCGCATGGATCCCTCTGTCAGGTGGACCTGTCTAGCAACAACTGCCTGAGCATGGGTTAGGGGTTCAATTCCCACTGGGGGCCAGTCATGCTAAGAAATGTATGCACTTGCAGCTTTGGATAAAAGCATCCACCAAATGGCATATTCATATTTATTTATTCATAGGGATATAGAACTAGCAAGCCTCTGGTCTTTTCTTTTCTTCCAAAGAACAAGTCTTTATAGTTCCATCACAGACCCAGATCCAGTTATCTCCAGAAGAACACCCCTCCAGTGGTGATAACAAATACAGAGTCATGTACATATACAAATATATTTAATTTTATAAAAATGCACAGGCAATACTGCCCTGCAAATGTTCAAACAAAATGATTTCTAAAGACTTCATAATGCATATTGAGGTTAGAAAATCTGTCTTTATTTTATTTTTCTTTACTGTAGTTATTCACTACCAAGACTTCATCTCTAAAGATAGACATCCATGTTGTGCTGATAACTAATTCAACACACTTCTATCTGGAAGACCTTTACTTTCTTTCCGTATAAAAAATCCATGTGACAAGAACAGAGAACATTTCAATTCACATGAGCTAACATTCACATTATCTCATAGGAGCATCTGTCCCTCAGCTTCCTTGCAAATACTTGATCTGCGCTAACGCTACAGTTTGATCCATGTTACTAATTCATGAGAGATGCTATCCAAGAGGAAAGAGGGATCGCTTTTTTGTGTGTGCCCTCTTTCATTTATTATTGAGGCCCAGGGCTGGCGAGTACATGCTTTTAACACCACCCGGGATTTTCTGCTCCAACTGAGCTGACATGTGTACCGCTAAGGTTTGACTTCCATGTTCTTGATGACCGAGAGGGAGTGAGAGAGTGAGACAGTGTAGAGAAAACACCATTGAGGCCAAGAGCTCTATACACAACTATAGCTAGAGAGAGAGAGATAGAGAGAGAGAGAGAGAGAGAGAGAGAGAGAGAGACACACAAATATAACAAACAGGGATGAGGGGGCCGCCACAAGGTGTAATATTGATGAAATGTTCAAACTGAGAAGGTGATAAATATGCAAGTGAGGCTTCACCTTGTCAACATTTACTTAGCTGACCAACAGCATTGTCTTAGCACGCAAAGCTAATATAGCTCATCGTGTTCTTTCAAGCCGCTTGAAATTGAATACGAGAAACAGCATTTTTCTAGTGATGCTCATTAAAGAGTCAAGCTAGCAGGGCTGGAGGCTATTGGATCGTGTGTCGTGGATGAGCATTGCAACATCAGTTGTTTCGTACAAAAACAAGTCTGTGTTGTGAGTTCCAATTCCACTGGAGAATGCAAATCATTCTCCAGTGAGGTCAGTGAGGTCAGTGAGGTCAATGAGGTCAATGAGGTCAATGAGGTCAATGGTCCAACTTGTCTGTGATGTTTTGACGGAAACGGAGTTGATGTCGCAGACTTTTTTTTTTTCACAAAACATGTATGAAGCAGTACTCTCTTGTATTAGAAGATAGCTGAGTATGATGGTTCCCCTTTAAGTCAAGTCAAAACACAAAAGCTCCCCAAGTCATGTGACTTAGTCTTGTCAGGAAGCATTAGAGAAAACCAACGTCTTCATTGGGGGCTGAGAGGATTAACTATGGATATGATGTGCACAGGGCTCTACTGCCAGTCTTTGCCTCCCATAAAAGTATTTGCCAAGTGCCACACAGTGAACAAGTGTGAGGGCCAAAAGCCCTTGGCTGTGTGCGCTTGGCCTACTCTCACATCTGCTACTGCTGCTGTCATCAAATCACATCAAATCTGGGCCTGTCTCCTTCCTGTGTAAGTGCGTCCCACCTTCCATGTCTTTGGTGACTTTGCTGAATAAATGATGAGGATTTTCCTCTGCTTAAAAAGAAACCTCTCTCTCCCTCTCTCCATCACTTCCACTGGTCGCATACATAGAACATCATAGAACATCAAGTCTTTATGGACTTCATCCACCAGAGGAAGGGAACATACCGAACATAAGGAATGAGTTAATGGATGAGAAGCTGCTGCTCTTCAGGTTTTAGGGAACGTTTGACCATGCAGCCTGGGAGCGTTTGGTTGATTTATTGAAGCCCATGTGAAATGTATCTAACGTCAAAGACAAGGTTGCTGCTGTTAGAGATGGAGGGAAGGGTCTTGTATGTTTAAGTTGATTCAAGAAGACTAAAGTTGGATGCCCCATCCACAAAAAAAAAACAGATTAAATGGACATTTTGTTTCTTGGCCAAAGTTTGCCGCACAGCATTAACCATTCATCTTTGTTTTACTCAAAACAATTGCAAGAACAGTTGTTGGACCCAGGAATAAACTGTGTTCCTATCCGGTCAAGAAAATGCCATAAATGAAAGTGGAAATAATCAATTAGCTCAGTAATGTGAAGATCTGTCTAGATGAAGATCTATCTTTCTTCCAGAATTGCGGATACATTTCAGCTATAGAAATAAATAGAAAAATAGGAATGATTTTTTCCAATAAACTTCTTTTATTCTTAGAACACACTTTAAATGTAACATTTTCAGTATTTCTTGATCTTAAACCTATAAGAGTTAAATTATTTATTCTGAAAATCAGAGAAATCGGTCCACTCTGTTGTAGACAAATTGGATCAAATATATAGTCAACAATACAATTTAATATCAACACATTTACCTGAAAAGTTGCCAAGATGGTGTGCATTTTCTCTAAACATAGCTTTAAAAATGAATTAAATACTTTGAAATTGCATGTAGTTATGACACAGCCTCTGATGAATTTGTTAACAATAAAACATATCTAATGATAATGTTTCAAGTAAGACCTTAAATATGAATAACAGAGTTGACCACCTGTAGTTAAAAGACTCTGACTGTCATCATCAACTCTGTTATCGTTAACAGAGTTGACGTTTTCCACCATTTTGTGTCTTTACTCCATGTGCTAACCTCAAACTAGAGACCACATGGATGTCTACAAACAGAATTTGATGGATTTTCATCATATTATATATTTTTTCACTTCAATATCACAATAACATATTTGACCAATAATTAATCTACTGTTGGTGTATCCTCAACATTTTGTACAAAATACTCTATCACTGGGTACAGGTCACACTTTGGAGATTTGTATGTGGTTTTCATTTCTGAATGAAAACCACATTTTCATTTCTGAATGTACATATAATACAGAAAATAAATATTGTCTCTCTTTCTCTCTCTCTTTCATGCTCTCTCTCTCTCGCTCTCTCTCTCCCTGTGTCCTTGTCTCCTCCTCCTCTGCACAAGCCCTGACCCCCCTCCTCCTTACCAGTGACCCGTGCTTGCTCTCCTGCTTTGATCAAACTTATCTGCCCCACGAGTTCAATGCTGCATCATCAACCGAAGCCTTCAAAGCCTCTGAGAGCGTATGATTAGCAATTTGGGCATTAATAAGGTAAAGAAGGATAACCACTAGT
>OMKN01022494.1:0-11977 GCA_900302345.1 Melanonus zugmayeri
CTTCGAACTCAAGTTGAGTTATTTTGGTGACGCCGAATGTCACAACGAAGGGACACCGGCAGTGAGGTGTGTGTGTGTGTGGTGGATGTGTGTGTGTGTGGTGGATGTGTGTGTGTGTGGATGTGTGGAGCTCCGTCTGGGCAGCGGTTGATGGCGGCCGCTGTTTTCTACACAGCATTTGGATTGTGGACCGTTTCCAACAGCACCACCCACGGAAGAAGGGACCAGAAACCTGGTATTCAACGGACATAGAAGAGGAAACACCACAACAGTATTTTTCTGTAGCCTGTTCATATTTCTGAATACATGTTCAATTTTCAATTTTGATAATGAATACTGCACATAGTACACTTTTAAGACATTTTTTGTGACAAATCATTTTTTAAAGATTTTTCCAGAGACCCCACATCAACATGTTGCTGTTGATGCTTTCAGGGCGTGTGTCTTCTGTGCAATTTGCTTTCAATAGATGTCCTTATTGTGTGTTTGATGAGGACTTTGTGTAACGGCAGTGGCTCTGTCCAATCATTTTCTTTTCAAAGTAGAGCGCAGGCCGGTAGTCTAGTTGGTTTCACAATGTCAGGGAAAACATCTTCTGAAGGTTGGCAGCATTTGGAAACCAGTAAAGATGATCCAAAAACAGTCAAATGGTAGGGAGGCACTTTGGGTCATTTTGGTGATCATATGTGTGTGTGTGTGTGTGTCCAATGTTACAATCACCTTCAACTTTCAAACAGTGTTTTAAAGTGCAACTTGGAATTCATTTGAGGTTAACATGTCCGTCACATGTGGACATATTGATGAACATATTGATTGATATGACAATGCTGCCATCATTTGAATGAAACACGCATGTCAATGTCAATGTCATTTTGTCATGGTTTAAGTATATGTGCTGTGCGTATCTCCTATTCAAGACTTATCCAGACACTTTATTTCACAAAAAGCTGTAAAAGACTAATACAAAAAATGTATTCTTATTTGTGTTATGTTTGAGCCGTCTTAATTCAGCGCCCTGTCATTAGCGCCACCGGTTATGAATCTCATAGCCCTTATTAAATGTGACCTCTGTGCGTTGTGTTTACATACAGGGAGGGTGACAGCAGGGTGATTAATGTATATAGGCCCACCCTAAAACCCACTCGTATAAATAATGATGATCTTAAACATGCACATATTACAGAGGTTACGCACAGCAGGGTGTCAACACACATTCAAAACCAATCACGTGCATTTTTTCTTTGTTTTTTTTCTAACTGCATGCCGGCTAATTAAAACGGGACGTCTGAAGTCTTGTTAATCGATGTTGCTTGAAAAGGGTTTCGGCAATATTTATAATACTCATAATATTAGAATACTAATAATGTCAGGTAGCATAAAAAAGCAGAATGTGAATACAATTGTGCTGTGATAGGATTGCACCCTACTCATTATTTGGACTTATTTAGACATAGCCAAATACGTACATTTTGGGAACTTGTTCATGCTCTTAATATAAAATCATGGGGGGGGGGGAATGACACCTGGAACTTACCATTTATTACAAGACAATTTTATTATTTTGTATTGTATGAAGCCATACATTGATTGATCAGTGTTGGGCATTCTTCCCCTTATCTGACATCCATGCATCCATCCATGCATCCATGGCCTGTACAAGCTCCCTATCAGAGTGTGTATGGGCCAGATCCATACTGTTCTATGTGTGTGTAGGTCCATGACCGGCATAAGTGTACAGGTCTCTGCATAGCGACGTGGGTCTTCGAATTCAGACGCCCTACCCCCAACCTTCGAAGAGGAAGGGACTGCAGTCATTACACATATTTTAATTAACACACCAGGATGAGTTGTGGATTAAATAGCTGGGAAATGATCCGTGCTTGGAGAGGAAAGCGCGACGGAGGAACATTCCAGGGCGAAGAAATGTGTCAAAACCTTTCAGTACCAGAAAACTTCAACAGAACATTAACAAGGAAACAAAGCAGATGCTCCATGTAACTAGTGCGCTTGTGGAAGGAAAAATGGGTTATAAAACAGCGCCTCGCATTTAGGAGATCACAAAAAGTAATTAACATGAATATACAAATAACAACATGATGGTTGTAGCCCCGTTTCCAGGATCGTCTTGGCTCCGCCCGGCCGAGACGATTCCTCCAATGTTATCGCTTGCCCAACGTGATTGGTCAGCGCTAAACCAATCACAGTCAAGTTAAACAGATGTCAAAATCTGGCATTGCTGCGATGCATAAATCAAGACCACACCATCTGTGGTGAAGAAGATGAGAAGGCGGATGTTTCACCGCCACGCTCACCAGTCAAGAAGGGACAGGTGACACCTCCTCCACCTCCCCCTCACCTCACCTCACCTCACCGCCTCCACTCACCTCACGCATCCGTCACATTCGCATCAAATTTATTTCACCCTCCCACATTCTCCTCTCCACTTTGATCACACACACACCCACACACACACACACACAGCTCTTGACCCAGCCTCAACAAACATCAGTTCCCAGACTCCCATGTTGTTTGTGTGGAGAACATGGGGTTAGCTTGCCGTTAGCCAAAAATCAAGACAAGAAACCTATACACTCAAAAGGCAAAAGCACATTTGTTTTGGAAAGCCTGCAATAAATACATTGTCCGTACATTGACATAAGTGAACATCGAATTATGCGCCACCATTTAGAAATCCCGTGCAAACAGTTTCCCAAACATGCACGTTTGTGTTGCCAGCTCAGCCCTGACCTCAGCAGGCCGCCAATCAGTAAAGTGACTTAAACAACTTGAGACGCAGTGGGAAACAAACCGCTGTACTTTGACTGCTAACAGCACTTAGGAATCATTGAGATCAGCAGGGGTTGTGTATTTTTGGCCCTTATCGGTACACGCTTGGCCGCCCATCATTCAATGATACGAGTCTCTACCGATTCTGTGTACTTCTGTTTGAGGTTGTAATTCCTCTTAGTGTCTGAACCAATTAATTAAATTAAAATTCATACCTTGACTTATCATAAACATACATTTTCTCATTTATTGATGACATTTCTAGTTAATAAACACAATTTGGCTTGCAGGGTGGAACAAAATCATGATTTGTCTATTTGTTGTCACTAAAAAGTGTATCCAAATCTCCTGCCATGATGTTTGTCAATTCTACACCCTTAATCCACGCCACACTTATGCAGTAAGCTGCTAATTAAATGTACATCTGCTACTTTACGCAAGGTCTTTTTTTTGTGTGTGTTGTGACTGCAGGAGCAGCGAGCCAAGCGTCAAATGTCACGCTAGCGCATTTCTGTTTTTAGAAAATAAGAAGGAAGGGAAGGAAAACACAGATGGCATGACCTTTTCCTCTTCCTTTTTCCCTTCCCTACAACTAAAGGAAACGACGGGATGCGTATTGATTATTCAGAACTTGTTTTTTGATAGATGTACTCTGAACACTAACCCAAAAGTAACATTTATTATTTCATGTCGTCTTTGAAGGAGAACCACTTGTAGATTGGTTTGCATTAGATGACGCATGTGTTCAACCTAGAGACAGAGTCACTTAATACAAACCTCCATCATATGTATATTAATATTGTTCACATGGTCTGGTGAGTGAATCTGGTTCATTGAGTCCTGCTGTGTTTTTAATATTGCATCTTTAAATATTAACTTTTGAATTATGATAATAGTCAGTAGTGCCACGGTGCACCTTAAATGTTAAGCAAAACCCTGTTTTAGTAGGGGAACCGCCCAGGAGATTAATAAAATGCCACATTGGGTTTGGTGCACAGACTGTAAAGAATATGGACGTAGCATCTGTGACACCACCTGTTGGTTTACACACGACCGCTTTGAACCCGTAGATTAGCCTTCTATGGACGGCGCCATTGTTTTTTTCCAATTAGCCATTTTTCCATTTTTCCAACTAGCAGCAGAAATGATCCCTATTTGACACGTTGTGGCGGGAATTGAATCGCTGGCCAAAACCCATTAATATCCTATCTTTAATAACTTTCAAATGTGACCTCTGAGATCCTAGCCTCGATTTCCAGTCTTTGTGACGCTTTTGATGTACGAGACGAAAAGGAGCGTTGAGAGAATAGAAAGAAGTGTCGCCGTGTAAGACACAGATAATTACCGGTGGAAGTGTCGTTAAAGACACCGCGTACGTATACGCCGCTAGACCGGCTTCTGGAGCCAGTGAGTCGCAGCAAAGCGGAGAACGGAGCGTTTCCACAGAGGTGCCATTGCAGGGTAAACACAGATGTCGCGGCTAACCTCGACGTCGGGTATGTTTAATTAATGTGTGTCAGCGCACCGGCGTGGGCAACATATGGTTAGTTCACTGGTTGCGTCTACACTGGTGCACTGATCCTAGCTAAATGGGGCAGAGCGGTAATTAGTGCTATGAGCTAAACCTGTTTGCTGTACGACGACACCTCTGTGAAAAGGGACTATTAATAATGAGGGAAAGTTGCTGTGCTTGCAGATTGAGGCTAGCTACAGGGTCCAGCAGAGGACAAAAATAATCATATGTCAAGAAGTTCTGCTCAGCTACCCGCAGGGCAAATTGGTCACATTTTGCAACCTTTTATTCTGCTCTGCATGTGATTGGATGTCTATTTAGCCTGTTTCCATAGGAAGACAGTCGAGTGGATAACTTGACATAAGCAATGTCTTTATTTGACGTTAATGTTCACAATAACAACTCATACTAGTCTCTCGCCTACGTTCTTTTTTCTCCCAAGTCGTCGATCACTTCGTTTCGAAGTGATCGCTATTCTATAGTCTATGGTTTGTGTAGTTACGTTTTTTATACACTTTATTGACAACTTTATTGACTAGTTGTCTACATGGTGTAAAAGTTATTTTACATCCCAATATAACTTCCTCTACAGCTGAATATTTTTTGGGAGGTGATGATTGTGGAAACTGTTTCTCCTCTCCATATAAATCCTGCATCAGGCCAACACACAGTGTTGCGGTTTAAAATAATGTGTTCTTATTGTCCGTTGTTCTTGTCGTTATGGAAGTAAGATATGCACTCTGAAAACCATTTTATGATGTTATAAAATGTTTGAGTTTAGTTGAGGCTTTTCCAGGTGAATGAGCTGCTTCCCTGGTTCAAACGCTTTTCATAATTGCAAAATCACAATCCTATCCGAGATGTGAAGAAAAGTTCAGGTAATTTACATCACAAGGTAAAAAATGTCCACAAAAAAAGTGCCAAAGACTAAAAGCAAAACATTTGTTCACCTGAATTGTACTTATACAAGTAGGCCTATATCTAAGAAAAATAACCGGACACATTAATACAAAAATATCAACCCATATATCAATGTCAAGCCTACAATAGGTATTTTAAAGGGTGTGTGTGTATGATATAATGTTTGTATGTGTGTATTGTAATAGTATACAATAAATGGGTGTCCTTTGTGGTTGTCTTTGACGAATGACGCAGTTCTAATCACAATGCTGACACATTGCTGTTAACCTCCCGGCCTCCCGCTGTAGAGGTGATGTGCCGAGAGAAGGGGGTGATGCTACAGCTACGCGTTAGCATTTCGTCTATGTACTATTTATTAGATAGACTTGAAGCCCATTGTTATAGTAAGGCAGGGAATGTACAGGGAACGTGGACACAAGCAAATGCTTTACTTGCGTGCCGACTTTTTCGATATAACAGAACTGTATTACATTAATTCATTCATTCAAACCTTTATTTAAACTCTAAGAACCATCAGTTACAATGATGTTGAGTTACAGACAAGTTCAAAAATAAGATTTTGCCATTGCAGACAATCTTTCAGCGCCGCGGGCGATTATGAACGTCGGACCGGGCTGTTGTACCCTGTCTAGTGTGACACGGTCAGAAGCTTGCAATGTGTCATCTGGGATGCGCTACGATGCCCTGACATGAAGACTAGTGTGTTTGAATTCTTTTTCCGTTCTCACGTTGTCTGACAACCCCTACAACGTGTACACTGACGTTGATCAATTCAAAATTGACCCCTCGCCCCGATCCCAGGTGAACTTGACGCCAAGTCGTGGAGACGAAATGTGTCACGGTCCAACGGGTGCCGCGCCCTGTCTCCAGACCAAGACGTGCCGAGATTGTATGATGCAAAAGAAATCGCATCATTTGACATAGTGACCATCGTGAAAGATGGTCACGATGAAAAATGACGCGTAGTCTGATCCAGTAAAACTTGAACCTCCAAGTCTGATAGTGTTCGTGCCATGGACCAACAGGCCTTTATTACAGAGGTGTAATAGTAGGGATGAACACAGGTGTATCTCACTATGTTAATCATGGGCACTGGCATGCCTACAGACCCCTAATTATCCTAATGAGCTACACCTGGCTTCTTCCCTATTGAGCTAGACAGGACCAATTTAGATCAAGTATAGAATATTTCTGACTAGAATCCGCTAGTTTTATAACATAAAAGCCATTTCACATTCACGTATGGATATTGAGCTGCTATAAGTAGGCTCTTTTATCAAGACAAACAAATAAACTTGTGATTAGTACAGCACCTTTCTGCCTGGTATTCTCATGCACAACCACAGAAATATACAGGATAACTTGACACTAGGAAGTCGCTTTGTTCGCACGGCTACCGACAGGCAGAAGCACTGTTATAGACGGACAAGAACGTTAGACAAATGTGATGGACAGGTGTGATATCAACTCTCACCGCTATCAATTTAATTTCAGCTTAATTTCTCTTGCTCACGTTCTGTTGTTGCTATGCTTTTCTCCCATAGGCAACAGTAAACCCAGTAGAAAAACTGGGCAATAAAGACAATAAAAAAAGTAAAAAGTTACTGTATGCTATGGAAGTGGCGAACCGTTCAAGGGAGACAAAGAAGCATGATAAGGAGGACATTTGTATCTCAAGCCTTGGATGTGATGCGGTCTTTTCGTCTGCTGTCGCTCAGGTCAAGGAACTCTGCATCACAACACAAGACTTAAGTATTTCATAGTAATTCTAGTCTCTTTTCTGTGGTGTTCTTCACTCATGGATAAGCAGCGGTAGATCAACTGGAAAACAGGCAGTTTAGTTGCTAATCAATTCCCTCTACCTGAAAAAATCTGGCTAGAAATGTGCCTTTTTTTGCAAACAATGCATGCTTACTGGGACAAGCGTTAATGTGTTAATGTCATGTTGTCACTCATCTCAGTACTCTAGCCCTAATATTGCTAATATCCTTTTTTCCACAAGAACCTTCTTCTCCAAACGCAAAATGATTCGCCTTCCAAAAAACAATTTGGTGAAAATGTGGTTAAATGAACCATGACAAATTTGATGACAAAGTTGAAATTGAAAATGACCAGCAGGAGTTGTAGGATTTCCTAGAGGGTGAGATTTTATACTTAAAGGCTATATTCTAGCGTGGTATATTTAAGTATTGTGCTATTTTGTAGAACTGTGTATCGATTTGATCTGACTTTGCAAACTCATGGCCAGCTGATTTTCTTATTCATCGTATTTACTTATTTACCTATTCCTGTTAGGGGCCATTCTGTCCGACGTCGTTTTTACTGTTTTACCCTCAAACAGAGGTATTTACCGTACCTAAAAACACATCCAAATGAGAAAAAAACCCAGGATTGGAAGGATGGTCAACGAAGGTAAACGCTGCCTGTGACAGTTGGAGAACAACAGCTGTTTGTCGAATACTTGGTGATTAGATTCTCGTCAGCCTAATTCTTGCTGGAGGAAATGTGAGTTGGAGGGAAACAACTTGTGATGGTTATCTTTCGCAGAAGGGCTCATTGGCTCATGACTGCCATTTAGATGAATCAAAATAATAACTGACAACGGTCCATCACTTAACCCATTGTAGGACCTTTCGTTTGTAAATCCTTGTGCCTGGCACGTCGGCCATCTGGGTCTCTAAGGAGTAGACTACAAATGAGTTTGTGAGAAATTCTACCAATCCGACTATTCACACGAGAGCCCAGTTGCATTGTGGGTTCTGGTGTTCTTTGCTGCACAACGAGGAGGAGACCACCCTAAACACGACCAGTCCGTCTATCCTGCCCCCTTATTATTATTACTGTGCTTTATCCCACGTTGAAATGAAAAAGTTGTAATTAACTTTGTTGAAGCTGAACAAAAGTAAAGATTGGAGATTATGAGGGTAGGCGGGTGGCAGCGGTGGGTAAACACACACACATGGACACACGCATGCATGCACGTGCACACACACACACACACACGCGTCATGAGCTGTAATGTCTGTCATGCCCACCAGATCGTCCTCTCCTTCGTATTAGTCGGCAGCCGGTCTCTCTCTCCCTCCCCTGTTTGTCCCTCCCCTGCATTCAATACTCCTCTGGGTCACTTTGAGTATTTGGTGATGCCATTTGGTCTCACCAATGCCCCTGCCGTCTTCCAAGCTTTGGTAAATGACGTCCTTCGAGATATGCTCAACCGGTTCATTTTTGTATACCTGGATGACATTTCGATTTTCTCCAAGTCTCCCGCAACACGTATACCTGGTTCTCCAGCGTCTCCTAGAGAATAAACTGTATGTTAAGGCTGAGAATTGTGAGTTTCATGTCTCCTAAAGTAAAGATGGATCTAGCCAAGGTTACACAGGGGTAGGGGCGGTTCTATCCCAATGCTTGTCCGCTGACCATAAACTTCATGCACTCGCACTGGAGGAGTGGTGTCACTGGTTGGAGGGTGCTAACCAAGCATTTATTGTATGGACAGATCACAAGAACCTCAAATATATCCAGTCAGCAAAACGGCTAAATTCACGTCAAGCGAGGTGGGCTCTGTTCTTTGGATGTTTCAAGTATCGTCCAGGCTCCCGAAACGTCAAGCCAGGTGCCTTGTCCCGCCTGTTCTCCGTCGAGGAGAGTGGGTGGGACCGATCCAGAAGCCATCCTGCCCCCCACCTGCGTTATCACCGCGATCACCTGGGAGATCGAATCCCTGGTAGTACAGGCCCAGAAGCAACAACTTGACACAGGCAACGGTCCCCCTAATCGTCTGTTTGTCCCAGATTCTGTTCTCTCTCAGGTTCTCCAGTGGGCGCACTCCACACGTCTCACCTGCCACCTTGGTATTAACCGAACACTTACATACCTTCATCAGCATTTCTGGTGGCCCACTATAGACACAGACACCCGGTCTTCCGTTTCTGTCTGTGCGCAAAACAAGTCTCCAGCCGCTCCAGCCTTCTCCGTCCCCTGCCAGTTCCCAAACACCCCAGGTCCCACATTGCCTTGGACTTCGTCACTGGTCTTCCAGTGTCGGAGGGTAAGACCACAATACTCACCGTTATTGATCACTTTTCCAAAGCCGCACATTTTCTGGCTTTGCTCAAACTTCTAGGGAAACCGCTGACCTTCTCGTCGATCAGGTATTCCGCCTGCATGGTATACCTACGGACATTGTGTTGGACAGAGGGCCCCAGTTCATCTCGCAGGTTTGGAAGGCTTTTTGCTCGGCCCTAGGAGCCACCACCAGTCTATCCTCCGGATATCATCCACAGACCAATGGCCAGTCTGAGAGGGCAAATCAAGAGATGGAGGCTATGCTCCGCTGCATCATCTTGGGTAACCCGTCCACCTGGAGCTCTCAACTGCCCTGGGTGGAGTATGCGCACAACTCCCTCACCAATGCCTCCACGGGTATGTCTCCTTTTCTTAGTTCTCTTAGTTACCAGCCTCCCTTGAAGCAGCGATAGCAGCGATCCCTTGAAGCAGACATAGTGGTCCCATCTGTCCAGATCCACATGCGCCATTGTCCGAGGACCTGGAGACGTGCCCGTACTGCCCTGCTCTGGATTTCAACCAGATCCCAGCATCAGGCTAACCGCCGCCGCACCCCAGCACCAAATTATGCTCTCGGACAGAAGGTATGGCTCCTATCCAAGGACCTTCCACTTCGGGTGGAGTCCAAGAAGTTATCTCCCCGATCGAGTATAATCCCTTTGAGATCGAGTCCATTATCAACCCCTGTGCTGTTCATCTGAAACTTCCTTCTTCCCTCCGTATTCATCCCACATTCCATGTTTCTCAAATTAAGCACCTGCTCCTCCCCCACCCAGGGTCATCGACGACCACCCAGTCTGGCGTCTACAGCACCTGGTCGACTGGGAGGGCTGGGGTCCGGAGAAGCGTTCATGGATCCCTCGTCGCCAAATCTTGGACCCATCCCTCATCCAGGACTTCAGCAGAGAGCGTCCGGCCGGCCCCAGTCAGGCGCCAGGTGGTGCCCGTAGGGGGGGGTACTGTCACGCCCGCCAGATCGGTCTCTCCTTCGTATTAGTCGGCAGCCAGTCTCTCTCTCCCTCCTGTTTGTTCCTGATTGATTCATTCAATGCACCTGCTCATTTTACACACCTGTGGTTCATCTCCTCATTTACTATGCTGTATTTAAACGTCAACAATCAATCGTTGAATTATTCCACGTCAGTTCGTTCACGGTTCTTTACCTGCCTGTCTTCTTACCCGTCTGCCCGTTGCCGAACCTGCCTGTCTAACTACCCGTCTACATGCCTGTCTCCTTGTCTACCTGCCCGCCTGATTGACTACCCCGCCTGTTGTTGGACCTCTGCCTGTTGGACTACCCTGCCTGTTGCTGATATCCCCGCCTGTTTGATTACCCTGTTATTCGTTCATTAAATCCCCTCACTCCCCCCCTACCCTGTGTCTGTGTCTTGCGCTTGGGTTCACTCGTCTTCAGCCGTAACAATGTCAGTACAATGGCTACTGCGTGCGCACACACACACACACACACACACGGCAGACACACACACACTCACACACAGCAGACACACACATGAGCTGTAATTGACACCGTCTTGTTGCACAATGTCGGTACGATGGCTACTGTGTGTGCGCTTGCAAGAACACAAACACACACACAAACACACACAAGTCACAGGATAATGAGCAACGTCAGAGGAGACGTCCTCGACAAATGAATACAGGGCAAAGAAACCCAACGAGGTGACGATGCACAATGCATCCAATTAAATCCCTCTCAGCAGAACTATTGTTATTAACGTTATTATTATTATTATCGGAAAAGGACGTCGCTAGCTCGCTGCTTGTCCCGCCATGTGGAAACGTACAAAAAAGTCCATTTCAACATTGAAATTGACTTCATTTTCATCACCTTGAAAGATAAGGCGTTGGCAAAAATGTTGTTGCATCTTCAACCCATTGGAGTCCATGTTTGACCCCACGGGCTGGGAAGTGGCGAGGGTGGAGAGTAGAGGAGATAAAAAACACACAGCCTACTGATAACACAGTTGAGAGATGTAGTGCTTGCCGTAGATGTGTGGCTATTGTATTTTTTGTGTGTGTGTGTGTTTATGTGTGGAAGCGTTACGGCCTGGCGTGTTCCTGCCCAAACACACAGAGGCTACATGAACGTAACGCACAGGCAGACAAAAGACCCTGCGTCTGAGATGAATGCATTCCTGCACAGATAAATAGATACAGATGGATCTAAATGCAAAACCAAAGTGGTCCCTCGTCGAAGTATGATAAGCGCATCATTCGTTTGCCCGGTTTCCCCCCACGTGTATTTCACTCTCTGCTCCCCGGGGGGGGCGCCGTCCACTGCTCCACTCCATGTTCCCCTTGAGTTTATGTTACGGAGTCATTCATCAAGCGCAGCCCCTTCCTCTCTATCCCGCCAGTCTTCTCCTATCTCCATTAATCACATGTTCACGCGCACAACGTGTACCACACACACACACACACACACACACACACAGCCTCAGTTTTGACACATATGCACACACACACACACACACACACACACACACAGCCTCAGTCTTGACACATGTGCACACACACACACACACACACACATGGGCATTCCGCCAAACGGCGTGCGATGCACGGCGCTCGCACAGTGGCTCCCAAGCGTTTATGGGGGAAACTGAATAGGCCTACAATTAAAAAATGAATAAACTCAGAACAATACACGTCTCCATCTGTTTA
>OMKN01022496.1:0-13812 GCA_900302345.1 Melanonus zugmayeri
AGTTACAGCCAGAGCAGGTGTTGCATGCGGACATGTCCCAGCTCTCTGTCCTGAGTGTGTGTGGTGATGGCTGGTTTAACCTGTGGGCCTTGATTACTCAATGCACCACAGGTGTGCAGCCCCAGAACCTAATCAGTCTGACTCGGGCCAGGTGAGGCTGCTTAAACCAGCCACCAACCACACACACTCCACAATTCTGAATACCCATGCTCATGGTGTTTTAAATTCACATGCATGACTAGGCATGTACTGTCCTCTCTTCATCGAAGATATTATGGTTATTTGGTGGCTACAAAAGCTGCCAGTTAGTTTGCCTCTCTCTCTCTCTCTCTCTCTCTCTCTCTCTCTCTTTCTCAGCATTGTGATGTAAATAAATATGTACATGAAAATAACATTCTTCTCTGTCTCCCCCTCTTTCTTTCTCCCCCCTTCTCTCTCTCTCTCTCTCTCTCTCTCTCTCTCTCTCTCTCTCTCTCTAGGAGGCCGAGCTGGCAGCGAGGATTCTGCTGGACAGAGGGACGGTGAGACTGTTTTTATTTGCGTGTGTGTTTGTCTCTAGGTATTTTGCTGCCACATGTAAGATGTCACACTGCACGATTTCAGCATCACCATGTTTATATTGGACATGATCTGACCAACACCACCAGGGTGGTGCATCGTGAGAAATGCACATGTCACTCACACACTCTCTCCCTCTGTCTCTCTCCAGGAGCATGTGATCGAGACGCCCCATGGTGGGCTGCATGTGACCGTGCATGGCAGCAGCAACACACGCAGGCCTGCCATCCTCACCGTGCACGATGTTGGACTGGACAGTCAGTACCCCATCTGTCTGTCTCTCTGCCTGGCAATGTCTGTCTCAGACATTGCCAATTTCTTTAATTTGTATTAATTATATCTCACTCACTCTCCCTCTCTCTCTCTCTCTCTGCCGGTGTGTGTCTCTCTCTCTCTCTCTCTCTCTCTCTCTCTCTCTCTCTCTCTCTCTCTCTCTCTCTGCCGGTGTCTCTCTCCCCCCCTCTCTCTCTCTGCCGGTGTCTCTCTCCCTCCCTCTCTCTTCCTCTCTGCCGGTGTCTCTCGCCCAGGTAAGAGCTGCTTCTCTCCTCTGTTCAAGTTCGATGAGATGCAGGAGATTGTGAAGAACTTCACGCTGGTCCACATCGACATCCCCGGACAGGAGGAGGGGGCCGCCGTCTACCCACCCGGGTACACACCCTCTTTACGTGTGTCTGTGTGTGTGTGTGTGTGTGTGTGTGTGTAATGGGTTGATAATGAGCTCTCTAGAGTTATTTTTTTCTACAATTTCTCTGGATTTGGCTTTTTTTTAATCTAGGCTCTTTTAGTGATTTGTCATAAGATTATGCTAACATTAAAGTTAGTCCTATTCATTGATTGATTAAAACGTTTTTTTTGTTTTATACATGCATCACCTATCCCTGGTACCAAAATACTGTACTGTACTTTAACCCCATGTCTTCTCTCCTCATGTTAGTTACCAGTACCCCTCTATGGACACCATCGGAGACATGATTCCCAATGTACTGCACTTCTTCAAGTAAGTGAACAACCAACAGTACGACAAGTTCAGGATGACACTGACGTCCATCACACAGAAGGTTAGATTAGATTATCCCGATTTTAATCAGGAACACTGTACAATCTACAACAATTAGTCAAAAACTGTTTTTGAGTGTATGAACCCAGAATGTTATGTTACTTTTACTAGTTGCTGTACATGCGTATTATTCAGTGCAGCATAGTATACACATATTTTAATTGTTAATGCTTAAGATAAGATCTAACTCATACCGCGCCTTTTATTTCTTAGGGATAAGACCTTTGTTGTTTCATATTGGCAACATCTGAAATGGACTAAAGCAAGTCACAAGTCACAGATGTCCTCTAGCAGAAACTATCCATCTGTAAGTTCTTAGTGCCTGGATGCCAATCTCTCTCTCTCTTTCTCTCTTTGTTGTTTGGTCTCTCTGTGTCTCTCGACCTCAGGTTCCGCAGTGTGATTGGCGTGGGTGTGGGAGCGGGCGCGTACATCCTGTCCAAGTTCACTGTGAGTGTCAGCATGTCTGTGCTCTGCCTTACTCTTCAACCTCCAACCTCAGGACATAGGACAAGGCATAGGCCTGCTAGCCGTGAGTGACGGTAGCCACAAGGCTTGGTTAGGCTACCATGCTAGGAGTCAAAACACTTGCAAGTTTCCTTTTTGTTATGAATCCACTTCTTATTAGTTATTAAAAGACATCCGTCTAAGGCTCTTTCTTTCTTTCTTTTGTCTCTCTCTCCCTACCTCTCTCTCCCACCAGCTGGCTAACCCGGATGCTGTGGAGGGTCTGGTTCTGATCAACATGGACCCCAATGCCAGAGGCTGGATGGAGTGGGCCGCACAAAAGGTTTAGTTTTTTTGTATCCTTTGTTTATGGTCTGTTTGTGTTTATCTTGTTTGTCTCCTCCACGTCTTAATCGTTCCCACCAGGAGAATCAATGAGCACATTAGCTAATATGAATTGATGCTTAATGGTTAGTTAAATTACATTTTGTTCACTTCAAAATTACTGTGTGTGATGTGAATGGTATTATATGTACACACACACGCACACCCTTATCTGATCTGAAAACAGAAACTAAATTCTCTCTCTATCTCTGTCTCCAGTTGGTTTCCGTGACGTCCTCTATGACAGAACAGATCCTGAGCCATCTCTTCAGCCAGGTAATGACATCACCTCTGATCTCTTATGACGTCACCTCCCATCTCTAATGACATCACCTCCCATGAAAATGAAACCATTGTTTTTCCGATTTGACACTATTATATATTATATATTATTATATTATTGATACTGTTGTCCTGGTGTTGTTCCTGCCATGTGTTCCAGGAGGAGCTGTCGGCCAACACAGAGCTGCTGCAGACCCATCGTGAGCGCATCTCCAAGGCCACCAATCTAGCCAACGTGGAGCTCTTCTGGAAGTCCTACAACAGGTGCAGAACACACACACACACACACATTTAAATGCACTTACACACATCATGCCTACACATATCCCCCTGCTTGTGCACATACATTAATTGTCTGTGTGCTAATATTATATTATTTAAGTTAAGAAGCAGTAAGTGTACATTATGTAACTATTTACAGAACAATATACATTATACATCTAATGTACACACATTGCCATGGTATGCACACACACAAATATGTCAAATCAAACAACAAAACTCTGAACTCAATCTCTCTTCTCTCTCTAGCCGCAGAGACATAAACATTGACCGCAACTGTACCTTCAAGTAAGTATCCTCTAAAGTGCTCCACCATCACAGAGACTAAACTCTCTCACTTAATTTAGACTGTTATGCAGCGTTCACATGGATTCAGCTAGATCAGGGGTGGCGATCAACCTCTGGCCTCCGGCCCGCGAGATCATTTGATCCGGCCCGCGAGGCAATTCGCAACAATCGTACACGCTAGTACCCCCCCCGTCAACAATCGCAATCGCGAGCAGAGTTATGCGCACCAGCACCCCACCCCCCCTTCAACAATCGCCGTTGAAGGAGAACAATCATCCTCCGTATGGCCCTCGAAGGATGTTCTAAACCTCAAAATGGCCCTTGACATGAAAAAGGTTCCCCACCCCTGAGCTAGATGGAGAACCAGGTGTCCGTTTTTCCAAACACCCGCAAAAGGCAACACGAATAAGTAGTGTATGGAAAAAGGGAAACACCTAGTGGAGGAGTTAGGAACAGCAGCAGGATCTGTGACAACGGCATGGTAGAATGAATTGCAACCTTCTCTCCGTCTCTCTCTCATCTCAGGTGCCCTGTGATGTTGGTGGTGGGTGATCAAGCTCCATATGAGGATGCCGCTGTAAGTTTTAACTGAAATTTTATGGACATTTCTAAGTGAACTTCATGCAAACATAAATAAATTGTATTTCTATAAATTATTGTGGATTAACCTACTAATTATATTTTTTTTAAATGTAGTACTAGTATTAGTAATTATTGAAGGAGCTTATTCTAATACTGAAGCTACTGAGGTGTCTAACTCCAGGAGTGACCTGGTTGACGCGCTATACTGATGTTATGATACGATACTGCCATAGCCAGTTTCCATTGATCCAAACAATCAAACAATACGGCTTGCAGCACGCCAAACACCACTTGCCGCCACAGCGGTCAAAAACCATTTGCCCTTCCGGGGTCAACACCTGACGTCAACAATGAAGTGACCTACCTATATAGCTGCATGCACCTGAGTTGGGCATATCACAGCGACACACAGTAAATGATACACTAATTGTTAGCCCCTAATTGTTAGCGACAGGCAGAGCTAACAATTCAAACAAAATAAACAAAGAGCCATTAACACACACATAATGTCATTACTGCATTAGCATTAATTAGACATCTGAGGCTACCATTAATAGGCAAAGTTTAGTAACCGGTCTTTCCATAACGAGACTTTGTCTTAAGACGAGCAGACCATACAAAACCATGCTTGTCAGGAAAGGACTACTCAGCCGAGTAGCCAAGAGTCATGAGGAGCAGTTGAATTGACTACTATGACAACATCCCCAGGCACAAGAATTCTTTTTTCTCAGTTCCATTTTTGCCATTCCTGCAGCAGAGGGGAGGTACTCCTGCACCCACCGTGTCCAGAACAAATCCGAGATATATTGAACCTGTCTCCACCTTCTTTTTGCATACAGGTCCTGTTTTACAAACAGTCCGGGTGGTAAAGCAGGTTTGCCTTTCATGAGGAGGATATGATTTGGCATAAGAGGTTCAAGATCATTGGGATCGTCGGACAGCTGAGTGATGGGCCGATCATATAATATGGCCTCCACTTCACAGAACTGTATGAAGGCCGTCGTCGTCCAACTGCTGTTGGTGCAACATGGAATTAACAATACGCCTTATTGTCCGGATCATGCGCTCCCAAACTCCACCATAATGAGATCCCGCTGGTGGATTGAACCTCCATTCCACTCCAGCTGGAATGAGAGCTCTTTGGATCTGGACGTGGTTTAAGTGCAGCGAGAGCCTCCCTTAATTCTCTATTTGCTCAGACGAAATTGGTGCCATTATCGGATAGCATATGAGAAACTTGGCCTCTTCTGCTCATAAATCCTTGCAAAGCATTAACACATGCATCGGTGTCCAGTGAGTTCACCACCTCCAGGTGAACAGCTCTACTTGCCAAACACACTCCATAGCGTTTACACAGGCTTCTTGGGCTCAATTGGCCTGAAATAATCAACACCAACACTCAGAGGGAAACGGGAGATCAGGCAAAACCCTTTCCATTGGTAGGTCCGCCATCTTTTGTCGTCTACAAGTACAGCAATCAGATATGATTTTCCTTATTCCTTAATTAGACTTTATAATCCAGTACTTCCTTGCCTCCTTAGCTTGGATAGTGTATGGTTTCTTCCACTATGAACCAGTTGTTAGTGGATATGCCCAAGGATGACAGTTGAGATATGCTGATCTTTTGTGAGGGTAAGTGGGTGCTTGGTTTCTTCTTTTAGTGCTGCCCTACTCAGTCTTCCTCCAACTCTCATCCTTAGGCAAGGGGTGTTTGGCATGCCGCAAGCCTATTGTTTGTTTGTTTGGTTCAATGGAAACTGGCTATTGACTGTCTATTCACATTATGCATGGTGAAGCAATAAATGGATTGTTATATTGTAATGGAAGACCAGCCTGCAGACTCTTAATTGAAAGCAACACAGCCAACGGTATCGTATGATGTATAACATCAGTATAGCGCGTCAACCAGGTCATTCCTGGAGTTAGACACCTCGTCTAGTCTCGCCTAGTCTAGTACTGAAGCTAGTAGCTTCAGTACTAGACTAAGTTCCTTCAATATTAGTTAAAAACCCTTTGCCCTTCCGGGGTCAACACCTGACATCAACAGTGAAGTGACCTACCTATATAGCTGCATGCATCTGAGCCGGGCATATCACAGCGACACCCAGTGGCACACAGTAAATGATACAATGAATGACAACAATAATTTCTGATAGTTTGAACCTTAAATCTGGCTCTTACAGTAACTTATACTATGCTTGGGATTAAATATTGTACTACTGTTCTAAGGTGTTCCTTACCCTATCTGTCCACTAGGTGGAGTGCAACAGCAAACTAGACCCAACAACAACCTCATTCCTAAAGGTATTTGCCAGTCCAGTCTCTCTGGCTGCCTGTGTCTTTCTGTCTATTTGTATTTAATTAATTTCTTAATATTTGATTTTTCTTCCTCGCAGATGGCAGACGCTGGTGGTCTTCCCCAGTTAACCCAGGTAACAATGTGTATATAATATAAATAGTCTTATGCTTCATTTAATGTATTGTCTAATAATGTAATTCTACTGTATCATATATAGGCCTAGCCTAAGCTATAAACAATATATAGTCTGCAACTGTATCATATATATTCTATATATAGTGTATACAGTAGATCATATAAAGTCTTATGCATCATATATGTAGACTTGTACTGTAAAATATATTTAGTCTTCTGCTGTATAATGTATAACTATAGTCTTGTGTACTATGTAAGCAGATGGCAAACATGGGGCGTGATTGAGGGATACATTAAGTGATTTGATCAGTGGAGCTCATAGTGTGGTTGTGTGGTCATTTGCAGCCGGCTAAACTGACTGAGGCGTTCAAGTACTTCATTCAGGGCATGGGCTACAGTAAGTTGAAACCTATACAGTCTCACAGATGTATATTATTCATATTTGAATGTTTCATTTTTGAGAATCTTTCAAATGACGGGAAATGTTCTTTTACAAGTCCCTCTCTTTTTGTCCCCTTCTCCCCATCGCTTAATCCCTTTTAAATACAGGCACTTTTTATTCTTTGATTGAAATACATTTAGCCAAAACAGAAAAAATACAGCATTGTGTTGTACATAACTATATACATGAAAATAACATTCTTCTCTCTCCCCCACCCTCTTTCTCCTCTCCCCCCTCTGCCCCCATCTCTCTCTCTCTCTCCCACAGTGGCCTCGTCCTGCATGACGCGCCTGTCCCGCTCGCGCACCACCTCCCTCTCCTCGTCCTACTCCATAGATGGCTCGCGCTCCCGCTCCCGCACCCTGTCCCAGGGCTCCCAGGGGGGACAGATGCCCCCCAGCCCCCCCCAGACCATGGAGGTGTCCTGCTGAACACACAGAGAGAGAGAGAGAGAGAGAGAGGTGGGCGTTGGGAGAGAGGGGAGGAGGGAGAGAGGGAGGAAAGCACTAACATGGAGAGAGAGAAGCCTCATTATTATTATATTAAATCCACTAAACCTGTACAGAGGGAGAGTGGGGTGATTATTAACTCAGCTTCGACTAGTGCACTTTTTTTTTTGCCCAATATCTGAGTCCCGTCCCAAACAATTGTTTTGAAACTATTGTTTTAAAACCGGGGATGGAAGAAACGAGAGGTTTCTGTTGTCAAACTAGTGAGAGAAAATGGGATAATAAGAGTTTAGGAGAAGGGTGGTGGCCAACCCTCTCGCCCTCCATCTAATTGGACTATTTGTTAACCAATAGAGCCCTTTAACCTATGTAAGGGGGTGGGGCCTGTAAAAACCACGCCCCCCCTTGTGTTAACCGATATATGCTGGTAATGGTTGTGGTAGATGAAGATGATAATGACAATTACAATGACATTGATATTAGTAACGACAATAATGTAATAGAAAATAACTTTCTTTTTATTAAACAAGTTTAAAATGACAGATGAAAAGAAACTATAGCAGAGATACTTATAACAATGTGTGTATGTCGGAATAACGTAAAACTAGTTTTTGTGGGTTTTTTTCCTCTGGAACGTTTTTGAAAAAAATGTCTTGCTCTATGTAAGCTGTCTCAGCATAAAGGGTAGGAGCTACCGATTGGTTAAAATATTCTCGGGAACAACCAATCGGAGCCCATGTTGTGACTTCCTCCTCCTTGCTGTTGCCGGGCTGTTCCTGGATGTCTTCCTTTAATCCTGTCTTTGTAAGTGATGCATTGTGAATGGAGATTGTGGGGGTTTGACAGTTTGAAAATGGTATCTGGTATCTGCCTATCCCATGCGACTATCTGTATTTTATTTTTTTCTCTCCTTTTTGATATTTTTCACACAAATTAAGGTTGTTGTGCTTGGGTGTGTGCATGCACGCGTACAAATGGAGGTATTGTTAGCCACGGAAAAATTGAGTTTGGAAAGGGTATAAGAAGCGATACTGCATAGGGATGATTCTGGAAGTTTCCCCAAGCATCCGAGCTAACGGCCCTTGGCTGATGCTAGCCGAGTGCAACGTCGTGCTTCCAATGTCATACTTGCATCCCGCCATGTCATCAAGTCTGTACTATACTTGCTTCCAGAACCATAACTAACAGTAATTAGCATACAAGTAGAGATGTGTGCTGTGTGCACGTGTGTGCGTGTTGTGGTAGTACGAATGCTATATTTAGAAATGTCCACAACCCACAAGCACAATATGGACCATTTTGACACAGGTGTAACTACATTTACTGCACTCAGTGTGGCCACCCTGGTGGGCTGAAATGGAACAGTGCCATTGTTAAAGCAAATTCTTGCTTCCATCACAGCACATTTCCAAGTGCTGTGATGTCCATCTCCATTTTATTATACGTCCATGGCGAGGGTCTACACGCCTTCTGAAAAACGTAGCTCATGGTTATGAGGCCAACAAAACACTTTTAATGACCTGGCGAAAATGCTGTAGGCCTACCAGTCCTACCAGGAGCATTAGCAACCAAAGCTAAAACATCTGGTAACACCTTAGAAAAACAAAACAAAAAAAACTGTCCTGAACTACATTTGTGCCAATTGTTTTTGTTTATTTATGACATTGAGAGTTCATAGTCTGTAAAATGACCACACATTCATCTAATTATATTAATTAGGTTATAATTAGGATCCAGTTTTTATGTTGACAAATATTGTCAAATATTATGACAATTATTGTTCAGCTCCAAATATGGGTACAATAGGATATTGAATTTGTTGGCATACCTGGTTGTTGATATAAATACATTGATATCAATTGTTGATATAAATGCATATATGTATTTTACCCAGGTCATAAACTGACCTGTATGTTAGCTTGCCCACTGCCAAAACAATTAGCATTTAGTGCAGCCTGCTAACTTTTGTATCCAAAGTCACTGATTTGACATTAGACAATTCTGTGCTAGGAGTCCCTTTGTTGTATTATTAGTTAGGGAAGAGGAATTTCTCTTCTTTCAAGCTTAACACTGCCCTTGTAAACATTGATACGTTTATAGGACCACCCTAGTTTAACCAATGATGCACTTGGAGGACCCCTAAACGTTGTAGCTAATTGTGCGTTCCATTTACCTCAAGAGGTCGGAACTCGGAACTGGGAATGACGTCACACCTGACCTGACTCCAGATAAGCGGTGGACAATGGATGGATGGAGGTTCAGTGTTCAATGATCACAGGTAGCAGAACAGAGGCCATGAGAGGATTAGGCTCCTCCAAATTTGAAACATGAGTCCACCAATCAGGCATGGGTCCCTTCAGGAGCGGACTGGGAGCTTTTTGAAGCACAGCCTGCCCCCTGTCAAAAAATAGAATCCTCGCACTAGCACCCACCCCACCCCCATCAACAAAGAGTCTGCCCCTGGGTCCCTTTACCAAATAAGGCATAAGGGGTGGGGTCTAAAACTGCCTAATAAAGAGAGGAAGCAACCTTTTTGGGGAGAAATTGAGCTGGGCTGAGTGAATGTAATGCTTGTCTTTTTTATTTAGTTTTAATTTTACCATGTTTTTTGTTTTTACCCATGTCTCTTTTTAGGGAAATAATTGTGTTTTATCTCTGTGAAGTGTTAGTTTACTGTCCTAGTGTACTCACGAGTTAGTTGAACTGTGTGATAGATCGTGTGTAACTTTTTTTTAAGCATTAGCTCTAATAAGGGATAATAGCATAATATAAATTAATAACGATTTAAAAGTTAAAGAACATACAATCAAACTTACTTGTGTGGCTAATTTCTGTGTACTATGATAAAGAAACAACCTTAAATAAGCTGAAGAAGAATTTGTCTGGCTCTGTTCTATTTCAACTGTAGTGGATGTTTATAAACATGAAAAATACATTAAATACATAAAAAATTGGAGCAAAAATAAAAGTGTTGCGTTTATATTTTTGTTCAGTTCAAGACTGACAGGATCATCCATCCATCCATGTACTCATTCATTAGTCCACCCATCCGTTCATCTTCACTGTGTTACCTGCAGTCAGTCAATAACACTGTTTTGAAAATGTAAATGGTAAGGCATAAAAGCTAATTTATTTTAACTTTTTTTGTCATTTAAAAGTCCTTTTGAGAATCAGTATTGCAGTACTGGAGTACCAGTACTGGAGTGCAGTACCAGATTGGCATAAATTCAAATCAATATTGGGGTGTATTAAGTGACATAATAAATCTAATATTATATATATATATAATATTATTTAATAGTAGCCAAATCATTCCATATAGTGTATCTTTTATTTTATTGTTATTTTATCATGCAGTCTATCTTTTAGGTTTTATTTTGGAATATAATGCAGTGATGGGCAACTTCTGTTGAAAATAAAACATTAAAAGCGTAATCATTTTAATCTGTGCATACATGTCATAATCTGAAGGTGAAAAGCTCTAAAATATTGGTTAAGAATATCATATAGCCTAATATGTCATATGGCTGTGTCAGTTATATTCCTCTCTATAGACTCTACTATGTTTACTTTAGATGTACTTGAACTCTCACAACCTTGATTGCTATTACAGTCAGCTGTGTGAGAGAACAATCAAATAGATACACCAAGTGAATGAAACATCTCCAAAAGCCAAGAGTAGTAGAATTATTAGTAGTATTTTATATTTTGACATCCGTTGTTGCCTCTACTACAGAGAGTTTTTGTTACACCACTGTTCTTTTCTGGTGAGTGAATGTTTTTTTAACATTATATAGTCTACACATAACATCAAATACACTCAAAGGGCTTCAAAATATTGGTTAAGAAAATCAGATACTATGTCATGTATAAGAGCAAAACATATGCAATGATTACTATGGCATTAGCAATCGTAATAATACTTTTCAAACCATTTGCTACATAATTTCAGAAAATTGTTGAAGTAGTGTATAACAGATGATTGAGATAGTAAAGATATGAGTCAAACCCAATGACTGTTGAGTCTGGGAATATGCTCAGCTTGACCTCTACCACCTTAGAATAGTTTCTGGCCTCCCGAAGAGCCACAGTGGCCTGGTTTACATTTGCATTGAACAGCTCCAGTAATGTAAGTTTTCCCCTCATGTGCTTGTAAAATCTGGTGGCACTGCAGTTGCGGTTAGGGGTTTCTGGTTGCCAGGTTGGAGGAGTTCAGCGTGGCTTTTATCTGTCTATGGTGGAACTTGATAGACTTGTGAACATTCACCAAATCAGCCAGTGCTCGATTTACACAGCCTCCGTCTTGCTCTCTGTTTTTCTGGGATAAAACCACCAGTGCACGGTTGTACAGTGCAATGGCCGCCTATGCTTTCTTCTGGCGTGTTAGCTTCATGCAGGGCATTGCCAAACGCTGTGTAATGGTGGAGGTTTGAAGAGGGGCGAATGTCCCGATGCAACCTTCACCCACGCTGCTCTCATGTCTGTGTCCAGCCTGCTGGTCAGGTCTGGAAGAGCGTCGTCAAAGTGCATGAGTAACCACACACCCCAGGTTTCATTCAGAGAGTCAATGCCAACTGTGGTGGTTTGTTTGAATAACTTTTTTAGAAATCATCCAAGATGAGGTAGGTACTGGCTGAACAAATTCTCTTTTTTTCTTTATTGCCTCAATATCATTCTCCACATAACTGGAGAGTCTGTTTGCCACAGACACATCCCTGGCAGCTTTAGCTGTGGTCAATGCTGAGGCATTGGTTTCAGGTCAAACCTGCAGCAACACAGCTCTTTCAGCTAAAAAAGGAATAGGACTGATTTGCACATTGACAACCTTGCAGATTTCCCTAATCCACTTGTTGTAATCCTCGACTTCCAGTCCCTTAACCTGAAACAGTTTCCTCTGTTTAAACGAAGGTATGTCACAAGTGTTGACTCCATTGTAGAGTTTCTGAAATACTTCTCTTTCTGATTGGTTACTGAGCATTCCGGTGATTCCATATATCTCAGTACTGTACTTTTGAAACAAACAAAAGTTTGTGATGACTGTCATGTTGCTCATTTTGGTCCAATGTTCCATTTCAAGGAACTGCTGAGCCCATCTGACCATTCCATCTGGCTCTCAACCACACCTGTGTACCTGTAGTCAACAGGCACCATCTTCCCTCGCTCAACAATATACTCATTGTCCATTGTCAGTGTTTGGGCTGTGAATGCATTCCATAACTTTAGTTTAGAATTCACCAGCTTGGCAAGGAACCCAGGAACATGGCACACGTTCACATTGTGTGAACTGCATGAAACCTTTCACTATTTCTTCTGCTGCACTATTTATTCTGCTGTTGTCATCTGGTGACCTAGGGTTCAGTTCCTCCAGTGTTAAGTCATCATTTTGTACATGCAGAGCAAAGTGACAGGATGAGTATTTCATCTCCACTGACTGTAAAACCTCAGCCATTTTGGTAGCGGTAACATTACAATTTTCACCAATTTTCTTGCAAAGGGAGTGTTTTGAATGTCGTGTACTGTACCTCCTAAAAGGATCCCTGCGTCTTCTGCCATTTGAAGGATGGTAAACTTGTTGACACCCTCACTCCTGATGATGTATTCCGGCCCACTGTGGTTTGGGAGTTAATCCTATTGTATTGGTGCACAGTGTCTCATATCAATGCCAATAGGGGGTTGAGATTCTGCATAGCAGGCATGTCGCTACATAAGTAAACCATTTGTTGAGCACTATCCAGCATCAAAGAGTTCGCTTCGTCAAAGATGACGCATTGGAATTGCCTTCCTCCGCGTACATACGAGCGGTAGAAGTGGTGTTTCAGCCAGTCTCTGGCAAACTCGTGAGGCACTCCATAAACCACCTGATGGATTTCTTCGAGAATATCTGTTCTTTGTCTTTGTCACTGCTTATGTCCAAGAGGGTTTCATCAGGTATAGTTAGATCCTTCACCAACTGTCTGTCTGTCTTTAAGTATCATATTAGGAGAGATGTAATGAATTTCTATAGAATGCAATACTTTTACCATCCACGAGGGGAGGCGAGATCTCTCATTGGTTGGCGAAGATTCAAACTGTGCTTGGAGAGCATCAAACAGCTCAACGAGTTCTGCTTTGTACCAGTTGCAATTTGTGGCAAGACTTTGGAGTTTTGTGATAAGGAGCCCTTTGTTATTGTCAAGGAGAGTCGAGGCCAATGCTTTTTGGAGCTGGAGATCTCTTACTTACTACAGAAAGAAAAATAATACAATTATCCATCCATCCATTTTCTTCAGCTTATTCCGAGGGGTCGGGTCGCGGGGGCAGCAGCTTCAGCAGGGTAGCCCAGACTTCCCTCTCCCCAGCCACTTGGTCCAGCTCCTCCGGGGGGATCCCAAGGCGTTCCCAGGCCAGCCGAGAGACATAGTCTCTCCAGCGTGTCCTGGGTCTTCCCTGGGGCCTCCTCCCAGTGGGACGTGCCCGGAACACCTCCCGAGGGAGGCGTCCGGGTGGCATCCTGACCAGATGCCCGAGCCACCTCATCTGGCCCCTCTCCACGCGGAGGAGCAGCGGCTCTACTCTGAGCCCCTCCCGGATGACCGAGCTCCTCACCCTATCTCTAAGGCTGAGCCCG